>JASDQU010241874.1:39274-57283 GCA_032191745.1 Picea mariana | reverse complement strand
CAAACAGAAGACGAGCTCAGAGAGGTGAATGATCGAAAGCAGTGAATGATCAAAGGTAGCGAATGAGAGAAAGGTTGAAGAAGAATATTTGATCATTGAAGAGGGAGACAGATCTCAGTTGTCAGATCCGAGTGCAGAGCCCGACCATCGTCGGATCAAGGATAACCGGCACGCTCTTTAAGTGCAAGGAGAAGTGAGCGTAATCACAATATGCAAAATCGCGATGAAATCTGAGCCGTGAGATCAAACCTTGATCTGGATCGTTGATTTTCTTCATCGGAGAATCGGAGATCGGGATTTTGAAATGTCAAAATCTCTTGACAACGAGAACCCCGAAATCGCGATATGCGATTTCGCGATGTAATCGCAGTCGTTAATGTTAGAAGCGATCTGGACCGTTAATTTTCCTCATGGAGAATCGGGGATTGGGACTTTGAAATGACAAAGTCACATGACATCAAAAACCCCAATTTCGCGATATGCGATATCGCGATTCAATCGCAGCCATTGAATCAAGAATGAGATCTGGACCGTTGATTTAATTTCTCTCAGAGTTTCGCGATTCGGGAATTTGAAAGGCATAGAACATAAAGTTGATTTCGTGACATGTGAAATAGCAATTGAATCTGGACCGTCAGATCCAGAAATGATCAGGACCATTGATCACAGCTCGTATCGGAGTTTCGGGGATCGCGAATTCAAAAGGGCAAGAACACAATGCAGCAAGAATCCCGATTTCGCGATATGCAAAATCGCGAGTAAATCTGAACCGTCAGATTTAGATATAATCTGGATCGTTGATCTGATTTCATTATGGAATTTCGTCGATTGGAATTTGAAGGTGACAGGAACATTGAACATAAGGAATTACGATTTCGCGATATGCGAAATCGCGAAAGCGCCTTTCACATAAAAATTTTGTCACAACTCTTGGTCACGGGAAGAGAAGGAGTTAAGAATAAACTCCACATCAGAGTTTCGCGAATCGCGATATCAAGGAGACAAGAACACAATGCAACAGAAATGCCGAAATTGCAATATGCGATATGCGATATCGTGACACAATCGTAGCCGTTGAGTCAAGATTGCATATGGATCGTTGATTTGACTGATTTATGGAATTTTGTGTATCGGGATTTATAAGTGAAAAGAACATTGAACATGAGGAATGTCGAAACCCGATTTAAAGGCAAGATTTATAAAAGTCATCCTACGGTGCGGATAAGACTTGAATGAGATCTAAAGGTTACTGTTTCTTCACACACAGGTAACTCATCAGTTACGATTCAACTAAACAAAATGGATTCTTGATCACGAATTAGTTATCATTTCAGTTACAAATACATGTGTCCTTGGTTTTGTCGAATGGAAGGTGAAGTGGAACCGTCGGAAAGGTATGTATAAAAGAAGATGAGACAGATTGTGAAAGGCCAGTTGTTCTGTATGTGAAAAAGAATGAAACTGTAAGGAAAGTAGAGGAGAGGATGCGCAGGAGGAGATTAAGTATAAGAGCAGAATGACAGAAAGAGTAAAAGGAGAGCAGAATGAGAGAACAAGTTAATGCAGAACATATCTACTGAACAGACAGAGGAAGAGAAGAGCAGCAGAACAGTGTGCAGAAGATCAGAGTTATAGAACAAAGAAAGATTGGTAAGAATTGATTTATCTGTGTAGTTGTCTGTGTATTCTTCATTTAATATTTAAGGGAGGTAGGGAGGTGCTCGGGAGGACTTTTGTCCTCAGAGGTTCAAGTGGGTGCTTGAACACAGGGAGTTGTAGCTTCCATCTGGTTGCAACCAGAGAAACCAGGGTGGCAGGGTGGTGCTAGGGAGAACAAGTGTTCTCTGTTATACAGGTTGGAGCCTGTGTAACTGGAAGTTGGTGCTTCCATCCAGTTGGTGCTGAAATATTCAGGGAGTTGGTGCTTCCTTCTAGTGGGTGCTAGAGAAACTAGAGAGTTGGAGCTCTCAAACAAGTTGCAGCTTGTAAAATAGAGGTAGCAGCNCAATTGTAAATGATGTACAGAACTGAAAAAGACTGCCTATCATTTCGAAGAAGAATAGGTTTTCTCCCTTTATGGGTTTCCTCGTGAAAATATGTCTCTGTGTGTATTTTATGTGTGACTGATGGTCTTTGCTTTTACTGTTCATATGATGTATATTGTTGATGACCACATGAAGAAAGATTAATAATGTTTTAACAGACTTAAAATTGTGTAAGCTCACATACAACTGATTCACCCCCCCCTCTCAGTTGTTTTAGTATTTTCAACAAAGGTATGTGCCCTACATCAAGGATGAAAAGGTGAAGATGCAATGATTTATTAGTGGACTGCCTCTGTATTTCCGGGACAAAATCAAATTTGATGAGCCAAAGACCTTAGAAGACACTATCCGGAAGGCAAGGTATTGCTATGAGAAATTCAAGAAGAAAACGGAACCTCACAAGGACTAGAAGAATAAAAGTAGTTCGGGATTCAAGAAAAATGGCTTTAAACCCTCAAGATTCAAGAGATATGGGAAAGGTTCTAAGATGAACCTTCCCACTAAAAGTTTATACCATCAAAATTCCCCCTCTCAGAGTGGAAATAAACCCTTTGGAGCAGCCCTGGGTAAGACGGATAACACAAAGAGAGAATCCTTGAAATTTTGTGGTTGTGGAGAAGAACATTTACTGAGAGACTTCCCATATATGCAACATAACAGTAGGATGGTTTACAACATCCAAGAGGCTACCAAATTCAATGATGTGGCTAGGATCATGCCACGGATTTCTGCATCTTTGGTAATCAACAAGCCAACCACCAAGCTTCAATGGTGGAGATGGAAGGTATGATTGTCAACCATCTAGTTTCCATTTTAATTAACCCTGTTTCTAATTTGAGTTATGTTGCCCCTCAAACTATTGAGAAATTTAAATTGCAACAAATTAAACATGTTAAATCATGGTTGGTACAACTAGCCACTGGAACCAAAAGAAAAGTAACAGAGGTCATACCAGCATGCCAATTCGTTATGAGTGGATTTCCCACCCAAGTGAAACTAAACATACTTCATTTAGGTTCTTATGACCTGCTAATTGGCATGGACTAGTTGGCTACCCATAAAACCAAATTGAACTGTTGCAATAAAACTTTGGAATGTGAAAATGAAGAAGGGAAAAAAGGTAACCCTACAAGGGATTCAAAAGTTGGTCTCATTGAGACAAGTATCAACACTTCAAGTGAAGAAGTATTGCAGAAAAGGATGTCCTCTGTATGCAATACAAGTGTTGAACTTTGTTAAGGACAACAAACCAAGCCTAGAGGACCATCCTGTATTGAGAGAGTATAAATATGTGTTCCAAGAAGAGGTACCAGGTCTACCTCCAAGAAGAGATATTGACTTTTCAATAGAACTTGCACCAGGAGCGGTGTCAGTGTTTAGAACACCCTATAGAATGAGTACACTATAGCTAGTTGAGATCAAACTACAGCTAAAAGAAATGATGAACAAAGGGAACATTCGGCCTAGTGTGTCTCCATGGGGAGCACCAACCTTGTTTGTGAAAAAGATGGCACACTTAGGTCGTGCATAGACTATAGGAAACTCAATAAGGAAACCATAAAGAATAAGTATCCCTTGCCAAGGATCGATGACGTGTTTGACAAATTAAGGAGTGCTACTATTTTCTCCAAGATTGACTTCAGGTTTGGATACCATCATGTCTGAATTAAGGATGAAGACATCCAAAAAATAGCCTTTAGGACAAGATATGGTCATTATGAATTTTTGGTGGTGCCATTTGGGCTGACCAATGCACCAGCCACGTTTATGTGCTTAATGAATAATGTACTCAGTAAATTCTTAGGCAGATTTGTATTGGTTTTTATTGATGATATCATAATCTATTCTAAGAATAGGGAAGAGCATAAAGAACATCTCAAGTTAGTGATTCAAGTACTAAGAGAACGTCATCTCTATTCTAAGTTTAGTAAGTGTGACTTTTTTCAAAAACAAGTCCATTACTTAGGCCATATTATTTTTGAAGAAGGAGTGGTAGTTGATCCTGACATGATCAAAGCCATTATGAATTGGCCTACCCCAAAGGATGTATCTGATATCAGATCCTTTATGGGCCTAGGAGGATACTATAGGAGGTTTATCAAAAGATTTTCTAAGATTGTTTGCCCAATCACTTCCCTTCAGAAAAATGAATTTAAATTCATTTGGACATCAGAATGTGAAGAGAGATTCCAAGAGCTGAAATATATTCTAATCAATGCACATGTGTTGAAGATTGCAGACCCAAACAAGGACTTCCTTGTGTGTACATATGTCTGTAAGGAATGACTCGGAGGAGTCCTTATGCAAGAATAACATGTAATCTGTTATGAATCCAGAAAATGGAATGAGCATGAAATCAATTATGTGACCCATGATCTAGAATTGGTTTCCATAGTGCATGTTTTAAAAATGTGGAGGCATTACCTTATGGATAGAAGATTTTTGCTTATGACAGACCATTGTGGGTTGAGGTACATGTTTCATCAACCAAAACTCAATGCTAGATAAGCTAGATGGATGGCTCTCCTTAGTGAGTTTGATTTTGAAATCAAACATATCAAAGGAAAAGAAATCATGATGGTCGATTCCCCTAGCAGAAGTATGAAAGTGAATCACTTGGCAATGGTAAGCACCTATGAAATGAACGTCAAAGAGAGATTCAAATATGCAAAAGAAACAGATGCATTTTTCAAGACTGTAAAATCGTACTTTGAGCAAGAGTCCACAAGGCTGAGGTATGAAGGTTATCAAATGTTGAATGATGGCCTGCTAACTTACAAGGGTAGGTTGTATATATCGAATCATGATGACTTGAAGAGGTTCGTGATGGATGAACTACACAAAATACCATATATTGGTCATCCGTGTTATCAGAAGATTATCACGGCCACTAGGAAATTGCTCTATTGGCCAGGACTGAAGAAGGACATAGTTGATTACTTGGCTAAATGTCTAGAATGTCAACAAGTTAAGGCGGAACATCGGCATCCAGCAGGGTTGTTGCAGCCCCTACCAATTCCAGAATGGAAATGGGAAACCATCACCATGTATTTCATCACCAGATTACCAAAATCGTCCAAGCAAAATGATGCCATCATGGTAGTGGTGGACAAATTGAGCAAGGTTGCTCACTTTGTTCCCATCAAATCAACTTGCAAGGAAATAGATATTTCCAGTATCTTCATGAAAGAAATATTTCGGTTGCACGGCATGCCTAAAGAGATCATATCTGACAGAGATATGAAATTTACTTCGAGCTTTTGGAAATCTTTAATGGATGATTTTGAGACTAAATTGTTGTTTAGCATAGCCTATCACCCTCAAACTGATGGACAGATAGAGAGAGTAAACAAGTATTATAGGACATGTTAAGGATGCATGTAATGCATCAGCCTAAGAAGTGGGAAGAATACCTACCATTGGTAGAGTTTGCCTACAACAATGGCTATCAAGAGTCATTGAATATGAGCCCCTTTGAGGCCCTCTATGGTAGACAGTGAAAGATTTCAATCAGTTGGAATAATCCAATAGATAGAATTACAAATGGGCCAGACATGCTGAAAGAAATGGAACAACAAGTAATTCAGATAAAGAAAAGTATTAAAATAGCTCAGGATAGACAGAAAAGCTATGTAAACAGAAAGAGGACTTCTAGAGAGTTCAAAACGAGGGATCATGTGTATCTCAGAGTTAGACCCAAGAGAAGCTCTGTGAGAATGAGAACTTGTGCCAAGCAGGCACCTCAGTATTGTGGACCCTTTGAAATTTTGGATAGAGTGGGACCTGTAGCCTATAGATTAGCACTTCCTCCCATAGTGAAGGCACATAATGTTTCCCATGTTTCATTATTAAAGAAATGTGTACATGATTATAATCATATTATTTATTGGTCTGTGATTCAGGTGGAACCAGGGGAGAATTCATGCTAGAACTTCAATGCATAATAGACAAGAAGGAGACCCCACTCAGGAACAGAACCATTGCACATGTCAAGGTGTAGTGGAAACACTTTGGCCCAGATGAGGCTACATGCGAAATGGAGGATTCCATGAGAAAAGCATATCCATTTTTGTTTACTTCTATAAATATAAATCACATCGATAGATAGAACATCGAGGACGATGTTCCTTTAAGGGGGAGGGGATTGTAATACCCTTGTTTCCCCCAGTTTGTAAATATCACTACAACTGGCCAAGATACTATGACAAAGTAAATATGTGTGAATGTTTAATTTGATGAACCTTTGTATAACAGGTCAATGTATGTATTTTATGTTTTTAATAGAAAATGGATAAGTGTTGCATAACTGCTGAAAGGGGGGTTTTTCAAGATAGACCATGGATGCTATGAGAGAGATGATGAGGGGAACCAGAAATGGTTGAGATGACCCCCCACCAAACCAGTACCTTACTAGAATTAATGGCTCAAACCCAGAACAGCTCTCTGACCCAGAAATGAATTATCAGTCAGAGTGGTAGCTGGAAGAGTCCTCCTCAAGAGTTAATTAGGAGATGGGGCAGAGTACTCATCTGTAAGACTTCCATACCTCACCACTAGTTGGGGATTCGGACCCATGAAACCATGCTGAGGAAGGAAAGAAAGAGGTAATTCGTGGGCAGAGGCAACAGAGAAAGAAAATCTGCAAAGAGAGCAGAGTCGAAAGAGCAATGTCGAGAAGAGAAAAAAAAAGCGGCTACAGCTCTTTGGTTCGAAAAATAACTAAGAAATAAGCTCGTTCTGGGTGCAAGAAGCGACTGACATGGTTTTTGTTACAAGTTGATAAATGAGGCTGACGAGTGACTGTGGAAGTACTCGTGCAGACCTCCTTGCTTGGTATAGAGAAAATCAGTTTCCAAGACCCTATGGGAGGAGGAGAGTAACCTTCGTCCCTAACTGTAGCTGAGAAAGAAGAAAGATTATCTCTCAGAGCATCGTGGTCTAGCTCAGGGGTGGTCAGCCGTAAATCTTCCAGGAGTGGTTGTGCCTATGGTTGGGTGGAAATAGGCACCCCTTTCAGCAGTCACTTCACGAACTCTGGTTTTCTGATAAGTATCTTCCTACTCTATGTACTGAAATGGAAATGTTGATTGAATATATTTATATGTCTATGACTGAGTTTTGTGTTGAATGATTAAGTTAGAAATATGTAGTATCGCTTTGTGAACCCGTGCTTTTGCATTGTCGTATGCTTGACTCAGCTGAGCCGTTAGAGAGTTGTAGGATGTAAGTCTACAATAGTGTCAGGGAAATACTTACTAGGATGCTTAAGTCTTGTCGACCTCTAGTATCTACCTTCGCAGGAATTTCAAGTTCAGACCCAGTGGAAGGAGGGTGTCTCCTTCAGAATCTTCACCGTATGAACAAGGTCTCATGCCCATGTCCTTAAACCATTTACAGCTAGAGGAATTAGCGCATAGCCCACAAGAGTTTCCAAAGGATCCATATGACCAAGGTCTGGAAATCCTACGCGAGGCCCGAAAGAAGTTAAGCCTTCTGGCTTCGGAACTCCGGGAGTTCGGAGCTCCAGAGTGTTTCGACCCTTACGGTTACCCACAAGGTTAACCGACACCTGGCAGTTTCCTTATCTAGAACAACTAGATTTTCCCCGGCATTAAACCTTGATCCATTCATCGATCGTGAATAACACGAACCACCAATATAAGAGTATTCAAGAGCCCCCCCCCTTGGTCGTTGGATCCACGCCAAGGTAACTTCGACAAAGTCCCACTCTCAGAATGACAAAGTCATGAAGTGATGAGAGTCATGGATCCGAGGAGCTTGTTAAGAACCCCTCTTAACTGTTCGATCCTCCGGAGGAGGGACCCACGTACGGTACTTCGGCGAAGTCCTACTTCGGGAGAATGGAGCGTCCATGAAGCCGAAATCCCCGAAGGTTGGAGCTACGAAGAAACAAGAACCATAGATCTAGGGATCCTTCGGGATCTTCCTTGGTCGTTGGATTTATGCCAAGGTCATCCCGATGTTGACCACTCTGGGAGCAAGGTGGGAGTCACACCACGAATCCCCTGAATGCCAAAGTTACGAAGTAACAGAGATCGTAGATCTAGGGGCTACGTGGACACACCGTGACCGTAAGATCGAAGGACTTGGAAGGCGATCAGCCCAAGATGACGTGGTATGCAGACGTCATCCAGGGTGACATGGACCCACGTTTGACGTGCCACGTGTCACCTGGATCCAGACGTTTCACCGACCTTATGTGCCTATTAATACATGACATGTGTCACCCATTGTAGGGGCCATGTGTCCTCTCTTCATTGTCGTGTGTCATCTCTGGCAATTACCTGTTTGGTCCATGTGGCAGGAGGAGTATTTGGGACCCACCTGTATTAGTCGTCACATTTAGTACGTCACCCCGCGCAAGAGTGGACCCTTCGGGAGTCTGGGACTTTTGGACTCTGAAGGTTTGAGATGTAATGTCGAGGGTGAGTCGAAGGCCCGAAGGCCGGAGCCATGTAACGATATTTTGGGATCCTTTGGGAACTCGGGACTCTGGAGGATATGCGTGCATAAAAGAAAAGGGATGTTCAGTGTCGAAGCGTCGAACGTCGAACTCTCCTCTAGTTGTGTGTTAGATGAGGATTAAGTCTCACCGTTGGTTTGGACGATGGATGGACCATCCCCGCGGGAGGTAGGAACCTGGAAATGTTACGAACATGATAGATCCATGTGGGCACCATGTGGTCTTCAACCAACGAACGCCCGAAAGAC
Source organism: Picea mariana (assembly GCA_032191745.1). Classification (NCBI taxonomy): domain Eukaryota; kingdom Viridiplantae; phylum Streptophyta; class Pinopsida; order Pinales; family Pinaceae; genus Picea; species Picea mariana. The sequence continues at coordinate 48,506 of JASDQU010241874.1, read as the reverse complement.
CTCGGGAAGCCATAACTGGTAAACTAGAGGTCGGATTAGAGTCTGGTAACAATTGTTAGAAAGCTACGGGAAAGTGGAAGAGGATGGATCATCTCAGAGAGATGATTCAAGATGATTTGAGTAAGCAAAATTTTGATGCCCCATCCCTTTAAAGGGTACTTAGGGGTCAAGTGTGTTACAGTAATATTGTAGTTGCTTGCAACCATTAGGATCAGTATATTGGAACTATTGGGAGTCATGTTATGTTGTGATTTGAGAGGCTCCTATTTATAACAAATATGTCAATGATTGTCTCTGTATTTAACTCTTAATGCATGCAATCTGTGTGATAATTTAACTGTCTTTAATATATGTAATTTGATGGTGATCAAGTAGCAGTAATACACAAGTGTTTGACAAATTCACACAAAGAGAAAACAAAAAATTCTTGATAGAAACCCTAATATCCCATACAGCCTAAGTGGGGAACATTACAAAGGACGTATTATATGTTGATGTTTTGGTAGCTACAGGAGGAACTTTCCTCTCGAATACCTTTCTTAGATGAAGAGAATATTCTGGAAGTCCAGGAAGACCATTAAACAACAAGAATAATTCCCAGAAGATAAGTTGGCCCACATAGAAAAGAATAAAGTAAAAATAAGATTCCCCGAGAAGAAGTCGGCCCATACAGTTGACTTGAAGACTATAAATAAGGAGTATGTCTAGTGCATTTGGACACACTCACAAAACACTCTCTCAATGAGGAAAAGGTGCGCAAGTCTAAGGAAGAAGAGGAGATGCAAAACTGGGGTTTTGGTTATTCTTGGTGGCTACTTTATCTTGTGCGCTATCTCTCTAAGGAGGTGTGCTCTTTTTGTATTGTGTTGTTGTTGCAGCAGTGAGCATGAGAGGTGTGCTACCCTAGTGCTAGGGTTTATATCTTGTATGTGGCTCTTGAGAGCTAGTGAATGGTTGGACTTTGTGAACGAAATCTATCTAAGAAAGGTTGTTGGGTTTTTCCCCCATTTGGGGTTTTCCCAGGATAATCTCTTGTGTTATTTTTGTCTCTTGTTTATGTTGCTACTTCTCAGTACATGATATATATGTTAATATTAATGAAGTAAAAGAACATCAATAACTCTAATGCTTTAAAATCTAACATGGAATCAAAATCGGTTACCTTCATAACATTTTGACCAATGGATGGAAGATCGTTGCATCAGCATCTTGCAACTACAATACTTTGTCAAGCTCGTTAAGCACTATCCCAAGGTCGTTGGAGATAATTCTTTCACAGAACAATGCACCCTACCTTAGTGCACCCCCTTAAACCCTTAGCGTGCAGTTTGTTGAAGTTTGAAAAATCGAGGTTTTTTAGTGCTAGGGTTTAAACTAATGAACAATGTCAACCAACATAAGAGTTGAATATAGATTGGATGGAGCAGATAAATTCATATCCAGGAAGCACAGAGTTCTCTTCATTCTAGAAGAGAATGATTTATTGGATCATATCAAGCAGATACTTCCAGAAACAGAAGAAGAAGATATCAAAGCAAAGTTCATGAAGAATGAAGTCAAGGCCAAAAGGATCTTGACAGACTCAATAAAGAATCATTTGATACCTAATGCATCAAAACTGAAGATAACAAAGGAAATGTTTGATGCCCTAACTAGACTTTATGACAGTAAGAATACCAATCGAAAGCTTACTCTAAGGCATCAACTCATAAACGTGACGATGAACAAGTCAAAAGCAGTAGCCAACTATTTCATGAGGATCTCACAAATCAAGGATTAGTTAGCAGTCATTGGGGATCCAATAGAATAAGTTGAACTCGTAACTACTACACTCAATGGATTTCCTTCCTCTTGGAATCCATTTGTTCAAGGGATTTGCGCCAAAAACAAATTTCCCAAGTTCAACAAGCTATGGGCAGACTACACCCAAGAGGAATCCAAGTTGATATCCAAATCACAGAAGACTAATGATGATGAAAATCAAGCACTTTCTTCCCAAGTGAAGAAGAGAAAGGAAAGGGAAGAAAACAACTCGAAGAAGTCTAAGAAACCACGCCACAGGAAGGATGAGTCAAATATTAGATGTTACACCTGCAAGAAGATGGGGCATTATGCCTCACAATGCCCTCATAAACATGGAAAGGAAAAGAAGAATAAGCATCATGCACATACAAAAGAAACTAAAGAACACAAGTCAAAGGATGAAGAATTTGTATTTGTTTCAGCACTCACAGGAACCATCACTCAAGCGAGTGACACTTGGCTCATAGATAACGGTAATTCCAAGCACATGACCGGATCCAGAAACTCTCTTTCAAATCTGACAGAAAAGATCTCATCCCTTCAAGTGGAGCTTGGGGATGATTCCAAGCATGCAGTGAAAGGCGTTGGAGAAGCCTCCCTACAACTTGACTCAGGTAACCGTCTTTTAATTAAAGATATTTTGTTTATACAAAACTTAAAGAAGAATTAACTTTCCATTTATGCTTTAGAAGATAAAGGCTTTAGGGTAGATTTTGTGGATGGCCAAGTTCTTCTATGGCCCTAGAGTTCAAGCATTGATAAAGCTACTGTGATTGGTGTTTGAGAGGGAGGACTATATAAATTGAAGAGACACCAAGAAAAATCCCTTGTACACAAAAGTGTTAGCTCAAGTGAGCTATGGCACCGAATACTTTCCCACAAACTATAGAGCACTACTAATCTTGGACAAGATGGTTACAGGCCTACCTGACATTCAGGGAGAACGTGATGGAGTATGCAAAGGTTGCACACTTGGCAAGAATGTCAAGGAAAGTTTTACTAGCAGTGACAGCGGGTCCAAGGGTATCTTGGACATCATACACTCTTATGTATTCAAACATATGGCAGTGCCATCCTTAGGCAACTTTGTATACTATGTCTTATTCATAGATGACTATTCTCGAAAGAAATGGACCTACTTCTTGAAAACAAAAGATGACATCTTCAACAAGTTTAAGGAATTCAAGGATTTAGTTGAAAATCCCTCTAAAAGGAAGATTAAAGTCTTGAGGTCTGACAATGGAGGTGAGTACACCTCAAAAGAGTTTAAAGAATTTTGCAGAGAAGCAGAGATCAAGAGGGAGCTAACAACTCCCTACAACCCCCAACAGAATGGGGTTGTAGAAAGAAATAATGGATCCATTGTAGAAGCAACGAAAGCAATGATCCATGACCAGGGCCTACCCATGCACTTATGAGAAGAAGCTTCCAGTACAAGTGTGTATGTACAGAATAGAAGTCCTCACAAGATATTGGGGAAAAAGACACCTGAAGAGGTGTTCACTGGAAAGAGACCAGAAATCAGTCACTTGAGGATTTTTGGTTGTCCAGTATTTATACATGTTCCAAAGGAGAAGATAACGAAACTGGAACCTTCAGGAAAGAAGGGCACATTCATTTGATACAATGAAACTTTGAAGGCTTGCAGAATATACATTCCTGGGTAGAGACAGATTGAGATCAGTCGTGATATAACATTTGATGAAGATGAAGCCTTCAAAATATCAAGGGAGTCTCACATGGATGAGGACCGAGAGGAGCAGGAGGCTCCAAAGGAGAATCATGGAAGACTCTACACCTCAGGAACCCATTCCAGAAGTTTAGAATGAGATGGTAGAATCAGAGAGACATGTAGATCCACCTAGAGAAGTTGCAGTCAACAGGAAGAGACCAGCTTGGCTCCGGAACACCTTGCATGGAATTGAAGGGCATGCAACTCCCAAAAGCTCTTTTAGAGAGAACAAGAGACCACATAAGTTTTCTAGCTATGTGGCACTGATGAGCAACATCATTAATTCAAAGCCTTCCACCTTTCAAGAAGTTGTTGAGAAGCAGGAATCAAAGGATGCCATGATGGAGTAGTAACAATCCATCATGAAGAATAATGTGTAGAAGGTGGTTTCAAGATCAAAAGAGAAGTCAGTAGTAACTTCCAAATGGATCTACAAGATCAAGCATGTTGCAGACGACAACATAGAGAAGTACAAGGCAAGATTTGTTGCTAGAGGTTCTCCCAGAGAGAGGGAGAAGACTACAATGGGACATTTTCTCCTGTAGCAAAGTACACTTCCATCAGATCGATTATTGCGATTGCTTCTGCAATGGGATGGAAATTACACCAGATGGATGTCAAGACTGCTTTCTTGAACGGTTAATAGAGGAAGAAGTGTACATAGAACATCCACAAGGTTTTGTGATCCATGGGAAAGAGTCTCATGTTTGCAGATTGAAGAAGGTCTTTTACGGATTGAAGTAGGAACCCAAGGCATGGTATGCCATGATAGATAGCGACCTGATGAGCTTGGGATTTACCAAGGGTGATGTCGATCCCAACCTTTACTCTAAGGTTGAGAATGGATGTTCGTTGATCTTGGTTCTATACGTGGATGGCCTATTTCTGACAGGAGATGAGAAGTTCATAGTTGGGTGCAAGAGAGAGGGAGCTTCAGAGTTTGAGATGAAGGATCTAGGTCTGATGCATTACTTCTTGGGATTGGAGGTGTGGCAGAAATCAGATGAGATTTTCCTTAGCCAAGGAAAATATATTGTTGAGATCCTGCACAGATTCAGGATGATGGACTGCAAGTCCATGGCCACACCCATGAGGATAAATATGGAGTTACTAAGTGATTCATCTTCAGATTTGGTGGATTCCACGATGTACAGACAGACGATTGGATCCTTCGTGTACCTGGTTAACACCAAGTCGAACATATTCTTTGCATTGAATGCCTTGAGTCAGTACATGGTTGAACCTAGACATGTACATTGAATGGCAGCAAAACATATGTTGAGGTACGTACATGGTATGATTGGATATGAATTGAGATATGTCTCGGGTGGAGATGTGAAGTTGCAGGGATATACAGACTCTAACTAGGTAGGGAGTGCAGTGGATCAAAAGAGTACTTCTGGATGTTGCTTCAGTCTGGGATCAGGTATGATCTCATGGTTGAGCAAGAAGCAAACACCAATGGCACTCAGTACAGCAGAGGCAAAGTATATTGTAGCTAATGTGGCAAGTCGTGAAGCAGTGTAATTTTGAAAGTTGCTTGCAAAGATATTTGATCTAGAATTGGAGCCAACTTTGATACATTGCGACAATTAAAGTTGCGTAAGGATTTCAGAGAACCATGTCTTTCATGACAAGTCAAAGCACATAGAGATCAAATATCATTACATCCGAGACATGGTGCAAAGAGGAGCTATATAACTCTAGTGCTTATCCACAGATGAGAAAATAGCGAACATTCGCACCAAGCCTCTGTCTAGAGTGAAATATGAGTACTTCAGAGACAAGTTTGGCGTGATGCAGAATGTCCACCCTCGTTGAGAGGGAGGTGTGTTGTTTCTTCTCATGTCGGCTAATCCCTCTGGCCAAGGGTTCCCTAGATCAGTCATTTGAGGTGACTGAGGGGGTAATGCACTGCCAAACCTGATGAGAGAAGAAACATCACATGCATAGTCGGGAGGACTATGAGAGTAGCTTCGTGCTACTAGATGAGACTATAACTATGATTGATGGCATTGTAGTAGTTGTGTGCTACTAGTTAATTGTTGCATAGTTATAGAGACATCAACTATGACTATGGTTGATGGCATTGTAGTAGTTGTGTGCTACTAGTTGATTGTTGCATAGTTGTAAAAACTATAACTATGGTTGATGGCATTGTAGTAGTTGTGTGCTACTAGCTAATTTTTGCATAGTTATAGAGGCCATGACTTGGACTAATGGCATTGTAGTAATTGTGTGCTACTACCTGATTGTTGCATAGTCATGAGGATTGCAGACTATGATTATGGTTGATGGCATGGTAGTAGTTGTCTGCTACTAGTTGACTATTGCATAATCATAGAGATTGTTGCACTGCATGGTGGTAGCTTGTGTAACTATCGATTAATTGCTTGAGAGAGACATTGTGTCTCTGGATAGTAGTTGTGTGCTACTTGGAGTGGTTGTGTACCATTGGATAGTAGCTATGTACTACTATGGATCGACACAGTCATGTTCCACTGGATGGCATTGTAGTAGTTTTGCGCTACTAGTTGATTTCCATGGAGGCTACCAGTTCACATTGGGAGTAGTTGTGTGTTACTTGATTGCAAAGACTGTGACCGATGATTTGAGCTATCGATGGCATTGTAGTAGTTGTGTGCTACAAGCTGATTATAGAGTAGTCAGTGGACTACTAGATGAAGACATCGTGAAAGATACCCCCCTAGCTAAGAGGAAGTGTTGATGTTTTGGTAGCTGTGGGAGGAACTCTCCTCTAGAAAACCTTTCTTAGATGAAGAGAAGATTCTGGAAGTCCAAGAAGACCATTAAACAGCAAAAAGAATACCCTAAAGAGAAATCGGCCCACGCATAAAAGAATAAAGTAAAAATAAGATTCTCGGAGAAGAAGTCGACCCAGACAGTTAACATGAAGACTATAAATAAGGAAGACGTCTAGTTCATTTGGACACACTCACAACACACTCTCTCACTGAGGAAAAGGTGTGCAAGTTTGAGGAGGAAGAGGAGACGCATAGTTGGGGTTTTGGTTATTCTTGGTGGCTACTTTGTCTTGTGCGCTATCTCTCTAAGGAGGTGTGTTCTTCTTGTAGTGTGTTGATGTTGCAGCTGTGAGCACTAGAGGTGAGCTTGCCTAGTGATAGGGTTTATATCTTGTATGTGTCTCTTGAGAGCTAGTGAATGGTTGGACTTTGTGAACAGAATCTGTCTAAGAAAGGTTGTTGGGTTTTTCCCTCATTTGGGGTTTTCCCATGATAAATCTCGTGTTCTTTTTGCCTCTTGTTTATGTTGCTACTACTCAGTACATGATATATATGTTAATAGTAATGAAGTAAAAGAACATTGATAACTCTAATGCTCTAAAATCTAACAATATCGACATCCTAATCACAAAATATGATGCTTCAACCAATCAATATATCAATGGAAACAAATGACCAATATGCTGAAGAATATTACTTCCAGTAAGTGGTGCTCAAAGTAGAAGCTATCATGGAAGTCGAAATACATGAATTTTTCCAGAAACCCTATAAACGCACCATTCCACAAAATATTGAATTAGGGTGGGTAGACGCTTTTACAATTCGATAATTTTGCTCAGTGCCTAAAATCTCCTATTGTCTCAAGTCCTCAACGATCACTAACTCAAAAATAAAGAATCAAGAGAGAATATTACAAGCCAAAGCAAGAGATAAGTCTTCCATAAGTATGCTTTGAGGACAAAGCATTTTTAAGAGGAAAAGACATACAATAATAATTAATGAAGGGTTAAGAGACATACATTTTCACTTTGTGGGCAGTCAATGCCTATATGTATACTGCCACAAGGATCATTGTAATCATCTTATCTCATTATTCACAATTTTATTAAAGACTATCCTACATGGATTTATGTTATTTGTCTCTTTTACACTGGATGTTTTCTTAGCGAACAAACCATGTTTGTCACACTAATCCACACTAGGTATGTATGTCCATGTCTAAAAATCCATTAATATGTGTACCTCTTCTCATTGGCATCACACTAGGTATGTATGTCCATGTCTAACAATCCATTAACATGTGTACCTCTTATCTCATTGGCATCATAAATATGTTCACTATTTTAGTTTTAAAATGTTAATAGTTTTAACAAAATTATCTCCACTCTCAGTCCCACTAGAATCAATTTTGTTGCTATATTTTGGATATTTTAGGGATGTACAAAGCTATAAGGGGAGAAGATGTTGCTCATAATTGTTTGTATATCAAAAGTTGGTAGGAACAATACTTGGAAAGTTTGCATGTATGTTGGTGATTGTCTTAGATTTACTTTTATTCAAAGTCACATTACTCATACTCTAGAACTACTTAACAACGTTAAAAAGAAAGAGTATGACTTGGATTTGGGAAAAACTAAACAAATAAAATACCCAGAAAATCTAAATATTATTGCCCAAAGAATCAGCTACTCAACGTTTTGCCTGTTCACGGACTCAAAATCCTTAAAAAAATCTTCAAATCTAGCTGCAATAATCGTGTAGATGGCTTCCCCTCTCTAGAGAATCCTCCTCTTGTTGTTTTCACTTTTATTCTTTTTTACCACTAATTGGGATCAAATGCGACGAGTCTAATCTAACTCACCAAGGACTCACAAGTCTAGTTCAGTGCACCAAGTCTTGGTGAGTTTGGCTGAGTTTGACCAAGTACTGAACCTTCAAGCTAGCTTGGCTCCTTTCGGGGCCAAGCAAGTTCACTAGGCAAGTAATCATTAAAATTGGCAAATCTTGTAATAGAGATCAACACCTATGGGACTATACTAGCATGCACCAAGAGGGATCAAAAAGAAACCAAGGTGGAAGCCTCTGTACTTAAAAAATCTAGGTTAAGATGAATTTATGCTCATTTATTTTATTATTATCTATTTATTTTTACACTATAATAAATAATAGTCACATTCTTTTTTTTAATATTACAGACCTCGATTTTAGTTTACACAGATGGACATAACACATCTCATTCCCCTGGACTGTGGAGTGCACCTCTCTCGGTGCAAATATTCTCCTCACTGCTTTTTGAAGAGAAATATGATTTTTGACTTGGGGTTGTTAAGACACAATGTTGAAATATACTCCCCATGCTTATTAGGTACCTGCATTGCATCATGGATTGGAGGATGTCCTCTGTCTGCTTAGACTCCTCCATTTACCAACAGCTAACTGGTACCTTGTCGAATACAGAAACAGTTCTGAATCAAAAATAAGAAAAGATTTGAATGCTAGATTGTAAGACAAATTTTGTGAGAAACATGTCACTCCACTTATTTTGCTAGAGTAGCCTTACAAACTGCCTTTATGAACTCTCTTTTCGAAGAGAAAATACATTATTATATGTTTGCCTCCTTAGTCATCATATCTTTCCCTGACATGGCCATTGCCTCTTAAACAAATCTTATTCTAGAACCCAGTGATCTTCTGTAATTTGCTGCCTTGTAACATAGGTTGTACTTACGAAGCTGATATGTTAAATGGCTTAAGTGAAACAATTATGACGAACTGCAGACTCAAATTACTGTTCAGCAGGAGGATCGGCCCACCGCCCATGGTCCTTTATCAATTGAATTAAAGCATCACATGCTTGCTCCATTGCTATACCTCTTTTGACAACTTCCTGAAGTCATGGACAATACAAATCATCAAACTGTGAGAATACCTC
>JASDQU010241873.1:186033-213340 GCA_032191745.1 Picea mariana | reverse complement strand
TTGCTTTGTATGGCATGGACCTGTTGTTGAGTCGTGTTCTGTTCTTGGGATATTTTCATTCGCTCGACCACTGACAAGGGTTTCAACTGTGCTTGTACTATTATTGCTTGTTTCTTTGTTTCCTAGAGTTGCAACTCTAGTGTCTTTAGTTCAGGGTCCTCGGTAAGGTGCTCATAATTCTGCGCACTTCAACTGCTAAGTTGTTTACATTCCAAGGCTAATGCCTTGATTCTCTGGACTGCACTTCGGGCGATTTCTTCTTGTTGGTCTCGCACTTCCTGCGGAGTGCTTGGTACTGCTTGTAACTCCAATTCTGTTATTCTCTGTTGAAGTTGCTAGATGGCTACAACAATCTTCGCTAATTGACTCTCCACTGGGTCTTCTTCTATCTGTTCCAAGCCTGTCACATAGCGAAGTGCTATGTTGACTTCTTCTTTAACTCCCACCTGCTCTGTGATCAGCTGTTCTTTTTCTTTCTGGATCTACGCTCTATCCTCTTCGAACTTGATTTGGAGGTCGTTCTTCTCTTGTTGTGCAACTTGGCGGTGTTCTATGACTTCCTCTTGTTCTTGCTTCAAGGCCACTATGGCCTATTATTTTTCTTCCTTTCACGCGACAAAGGCAAGCTTTGGTCACATCAACTATTCTATGGAGTTGGGAAGGCTCATCTCCCAACTTTGTTTCTTCTGATGGCAAGGGTGCAGTGGATACTGTGTGGCTAGAATGAAGGGCATGTTGTACTCCTCTCAGTTCTACTTCAATTCTTTCATACATGGTTTCTTGTTTGGCTTTGTTTTTCTGCAAAATATCTTTTGAGGCATTTGATACAGCTGCGATAATGAAGTCGAAGTCATTGACTGTGAGCACAGTCTGCAGGTTCGGCTTACTAGCTTTGGACTTATTTCGTGATGTAGGTTTTGTGGGGGTAACCTTTCTTTTCTTGGATGTCTCTGTGTCATCAGGGGGATTCTGCGGTGGTGTTACTTCACCTTGCTTTTGTTTATCTTCTTCCCCATTGTGCTCTTTTTTTTCTACTTCCTCATCACCTCCTCTGCTAGGTGACTCTGATGCATTTTCTTCTGATGTGCTGCATATTTCCTGTACATCTTCCTTGTTTTTATCCTTGCTACTGCTGGGTGCATCATACTCTTCGTGAGTAACCATCGGATTTCCAATGAGGTCAGGGTCGGACAGTTCTGCCTGATAGATTGGTATAAGGAACTCTACGGTCCATTCCTTAGTGATTTCTTCCAAGTCCTCCTCTGTGAGCTTGTAGTAGGACTGAAGCTCTTCTTTACTTTCGTCTGCGCATGCAGTGATATAAATAAAATGCCTATCTATGTGGAACTTCATAAGGGGCATGAACCTATCCAGGGTGTTCGGCGTCATACGAGGGAAAGACTCAATAGCCCTCTTCAGATGTAGGTAGTAGGTATGGAATATTGTGTTCGACTACCATTGTTTCCCCATATATCTCGAATACCAGAGCATGGTGAACTTCACAGATAGTGGCTCGAACAGCTCAATGTCAGGGAAGGTCGCACCTTCTGGCATCTCCCAAGCAGTGAATGTTATGAGGATCAGCAGCCAGCTAAAATAGAACTCATAGCCCTTATCTTGAGCTTCACGACAGTCTAGTTCTAACTGATTGACTAGGTAACTGGCCCAGTTCATCTGTAGTCCTTCCACGCATTTTCCAGTGAGGTCAATGACAAACCCTATGACCTGCGTGGGTCTGTTCTTTCGGAATAGCTTACCAACAATCAACTGTCAAGCAAGGTGCATTGCACCATTCTGAATGGAGGCTACCTTGTAGCCTCGTGTCCCCTTCTCTACACCGTCGTAGGTGTCTTTGATATTCTACGCCAGGGCACGATCTGCAACCTTGCCTGGATAAAAGTCTTGCAAGTTTGGTCCCTGCATGCTTAATCTAGTGATCCTATGGATCATTGCTGGATCGACGGTGATGCATCAGTATAGCCATAGATACCCACCATGGAAGCATGACAGTAGGATTTTAATGCACGCGTTAACCTTCTGATGCCTTCCAAAATGTGGTATCTTCATCACGTTCAAGACAGTGGACGAGGAGGCTTTCACTCCTCTCGTCGATGAGGCTTGGATGCCTGCGAACATCACCTTCTCGTCCATGAGGTCTATTAGAATCTCTTCAACAGCTTTTTCTGCTGCGCTAATTTCATCCAACATGCACACCTGAGATCTGATATCTCAGGTCGGTGAACAATACTCAATGTAATAGAGTGGATGGCAAGGTCTCAATGATCAGTGTGTGAAATCAACTAGTTCTCTGTGGGCTCAGATGATCACAATTGGAAAAAGTTTTCTCGGTGCAACGCTTGACGGGATAAATAGATATTATCGTAATGGACTCTTCCAACAAGCAAGAACGCTTCAATCAATGCAGTTCCATCTATTAGGGCGCGGTCCCAATGATCCAAGGGTGAACGTTTCGGTAATAACTGTGTTTCTAGCCGTTCTAGAATGTCGTTCTAACGGTCATAATGCCTCCAACTGTCATATTGCTTCATCATGGCGAAGTGTCACTATTCATTGTACTGGTATTCTGGCGGAGTTCAGGTTCTGGAAACCTTTCTTCTGTGAAGTCTCCCTTGGAACTTCTTACAATTTTTCTAACTTTTCTCTCTTCTTAATGAGCTTTGTGGCCTTCTTTTCTATGATCTGAATCCTTGTTTTCCTCTTTCCATTATTGTTCTTATCTCCTCTTGGCATGATAACTTTTCACTGTGGAGGGTCTTTCATAAGGTTCAAGGGTAATACTTCTTCTCTTTCTGGGGTAGGTGCTCTACTCTCTTGTACAGACAAGTGTCTCCAATCTTCCTGTGTCTTTTCAACTTCGACGTCCATATCTTTGGTCTTTAGTAGATTCGACTGGTTCTCTTGTTCTTCCAGTAAGTGTGTTATTCTCCTAGCCATGAAATCTCTTAGTTCTTGCTTTTTCTGTTCTGGGAACTCCTCTTTTTGTTTTCTTCGTATCTGATCTTTCTCAATCTAGGTTTTTCCTAGCAAGATATAAAATGGGGCATTGTTCTCAACAAATTTAACAATCTCAAATTCTTCTTCTGTCGAAGTTCCATGACCACTAATAGATGTCTAGGTAAGTCTTCCGCATAGGGTTATTAGCTTTCCTCTAAATAATCTGATTCCTCCTAATGAAGGAAACATAGCAGGCTTTCCCAAAATTTCTCAAGTTCTTTCTATCATGATATCCACCTATGTTTCCTCATCCAAAACACAGTCTATATCGAAGTCTCCTATTCTTGTTTCTATGTACTCTTTCTCTTTTAAGACCTCTGATAAGTTGATATCTCTATGATCGTTCAGGGTGTCTTTCATCTGTAGTGATACAGTCTCTGATTCTTTCTGGGGTTCTATCATATCCTTAGTTTATTGGCTTGTCTCATAGTTTTCTTGTCTCATATTCATCTTTTCAATTTTTGCAATCATTCTAGGGCAATCCAAAACTTCATGGTCCATATCTTTACAGCAAATACAACTAGGACCTCTACCAAGGCATTCCTTAACAAGATGTCTTGGTCTTCTACAACTATAGAAAAGAGTTAATCCTCACTTTATTTTAAACGATCCCCAACCTTTCCTGTACTGCGCAATGGGATCACAGTAACTAACCTGCAAAAAATTATTTCTAGGATCATGCATTCATTTGTTAGTCCAAACATCCTTTCTATGCATAGGGATAACATATCTTTCATTATTTCTAGCAGATCTATTCATATCAATTCTTCTTTATTCTAGTTGTACCCTAGTTTTCAGACTAGGAAAAAATTTATCAAACATACCCAGATTCATTCTTTCAAAAAAAAAATCAGTTATCTTACCTTTCTCAAAGCACAAAGATTCAACGTATTACCTCTTTTCTTCAGATCGGACTTCTCTGCTTAGCACAGAGCTTCACAATTCAAGTATAATACTGCACACTAAAGTAGCAGATCTATGCACAAAGCTTTATTTTCTTCAGTTCCCAGCAATCACAGTTTCAGGTCCCGGCAACGGAACCATTTGTTGGCACAGGGGCAGACCCAGGGTTTAACATTTCAACAGTGCACCAAAAAAACCCTAACTACCAGCCCTTTCGGCAACACCTGCGAAGCAGATGAAGTCTCACCCGAGGTAGAGGCAGAGGTGGTTGCAGGACTCAAATGTCTACAACCTAGCTAGGACACAGATCTGTGATTACACCACTCTAACAAAGCACTTAGCAGTTAACATTCATCAGTATTTAACCCTTATTCACATCGCAGATCCAAACCCTAATTACAGAACAACGTAGTATTCATCTAGATCTAACACATCTAAGAACTTAGCACATGGAACAAGATCATATCTAGCATTTATTCACATCACTTAAGCACTAAGCTATCATACTATATTCATCTAACATATATCATTGCACTAAGCATACATCACATCAATAACATAACAACTATAATGCACAAAGCAACCACAACACAGGATATACGTGGTTCACCCCAGTGTGGGGCTACATCCACCAACTCTTCTCTTATTTATTCTCTTTTGTCAATCTTCTTACAGGCATAGAGCATCAAAACCCTACTCCACAAAGGACAGGAGATCTGCACGCACCTCGCCAGATCCTCCTTCCCTGAGTTAGATGACATCACCAAGCCTCCTTACACAATCTATGCATAAATCACTACAGATGACCCGCACTTAGCTTTACAGCCTCGACATACACTAAGCACAGAGCCTCTTATAATTGCTTGCACTTATCACCATAATTATCACCTAGCATCACACCCCTTACTTATATCGCTTAGCTTTATATTTATACATTACAAAAGGGCCTAAACATGGGTAAACCCATGGGCTAACATCCCCATACCTGTTACATAAACCATAATCCCAAGGATGCCGTAAAAAGGAGCCAATATCCCACGATCTCCGCTTCGACTTGCGCTCCTCCTTTGAACAGCCTGTCGAAGTCCCAAAATAGTTCAAACATGACCAAGGATATCCAAAACTTGGTCAAGGGCCAACAGGTTTCTTTTGTTTTGGATCTTATTCATCAAACCCTAAAGAGGCAAATAATTGTTTCTAGGACACTTGAACCTCTCTCAATGCATACAGGACCAATATCTTGATAAAACCTTGATGAAATGAAATTTTATGAGCAGTTCTAGGATTATTCTACACCCTCTTGGCCATTTTGGTCAAGCTCTTCAGCAAATAAAAGGGCAAGTTCATATCTGCATATCCATTTAAATTCATAAAAAAATCTCATATGATAATAGTAAGAATAAGAATACCTTCCCTCACCATTTATATATCGTCAAACCATTGTCAAAACCTCCCGCCATTATCTATTTATCCATTTACTCAATATCCCTTGACTCATGTCAGGATCATGGTGTTCTGGGACCAAAAATTGATTACATGGGTCTGTAGATAATCCACCTTTCTTCCACCATATTTCACCCTGCACAGGTAAGCGACATGTTTCCCCTATCGATTGCTCTGTAAAATAAATTAATACAACCCCCACCTGATTTTTAAAACCATCAAATTTTTTTTCAAACATCAACAAAACCTCTTCATGGTACCCCTCGAAATTGCAGCAGAATTCGAACCAATTTACATCAATGAATTTCTGCATAATATTAGGATATGCCTCCATCAATTCACCCCCTATTAGTTCCAAATGGCTAACCTGGCCACTTTTCTTGGGTGACATTACACTGACTGCAAATCCTTGCCGCACTACAATTGATAGGATTTCAAGAATCGAGCTTTAGAAATCCTTGCACATACAATTGATAAGGAGAGGATTATTCGATTGCAAAATGTTGTTAGGAAACAATCTTGTTATTATAAATTAAATTATGATTTTGAATGCTCGATATCTAGCCTGAAGCCTAAACTTGATGTATGTACTCGTAGGTACAAACTTGTATTCATTAGATCATCATCCTGAATCAAATCATCATTTTTTAAAAAGAGTTATAAATGTTGCATGATTCTCAGCATGGTCCTCTAATTGCTAACACAATATTTGGGACCCAAAACATGTTCAAAAATAATGATGAGTTTAGGCGCTACAAGAATGGCAGCATTCTTGAAGCGACTCTGTCTCTCCTTTAAACTTTGGAAAATTTAAAATCAAATAGAATTATAATGGGACACACTCAAACCATGCAAATATTCAAATCAATCTTACTAGAAGTACATGAAAATAAACATCAGCAAAACAATCACACCCTAGGTAATCAACAAAAGGAAATGTGTAAGAAACTTAAGAAAAATGGGCTAATGAGGGAACAAATTTATGAAAAGAATATAGGAACAATTTTTTGATAAAAAGGGCTAAAAATCAAGGGAAAAAGGTTGTAGTTTGTCTAGGGACTAACACCAGGGTTATAATCCCACCTATATCACCTAGCTTGAGGAGATTTGAAAATGTATGAGTTGGGATATTTACCATTCCTTTCATCAACATTTATTTGGTGACCATACTGGAGATTTTTTCTTTATTGACTGGTTCTTTTCTTTTATTTCTTTTCTTTTTTTGGTTTAATTAATTTGCCTACCCCTCAATAACCAAACATAATATTTCATTTGCCTAACCAAAAACACATCACTTCAAACCTCTTTGATTTTTTCTTAGAAATTACCATCTCTTGTGAAGAGCATGAACGTTATTGGGAATTTATTGCTCGTGATATATAAATCCAAGAGTAAAGAGAAACCATTCAAATGCAAGCTCATAATAAACATCCTCATTAGAAGGTTTCTTATAACCAGTCCATCTCGTTCATCATGAGGAACAAGAGGTGAATCTCTTGAATTTGATCATTTCTTTGAAATTGGAAGACAGAAGGAAATCCTAGAAAATCTTCAATCAAGGCTCCAACGATCCCTATATGATTTTGAGACTGAGGTTACAATTTCATAAATATATTTCTCTCTTAAGAAGATCATAATGACTTCTTCTAGCGGTTATGGTACTACTAGCAGACCTATCTCCTCACAGGGTTCTTCCTCATCCTTAATCAAAAGCATGTATAGTCACTTCAATCTTGTCCAATGAACCACAAATCCTGCAAAGGTAATCAAACAGTATGGTTTATTCCAATTTTAAGAGGATTCTAATTCTACACATTGGCATGTTTCCTCTCCTTTGAATTTAAATCTGGCAACCAATCCTCTTCCAAAGTTTAAAGACCATTTTCCCAAATTCTCTAGTAATAGAACCATCTATGTCAATGAAAATTTAGTTGCATTTTCTAATTCATATCATAACATAGGGGAAAATGATAGTGATACATGTATGATGTCATTTTTTAACTCGTTGGAAGGAAAGGCTACTACAATTTTTTTCAAATTATCGCCTAAATTCCTTTCAACTTTGACTGAATTATCTTTTTGGTTTAAATCCACATATGGGAAACCTCACAGTCTAGTAGATTTGTTGAGACATGTTCACATGCCCAAATAACCCGTTCAAACAGAAAAGGGAGAATTCCCAATGGCAGGTCCCAATTAGACCCACTCTTGTTTGGGATAGCATTTCCGACCAAAATATTGGCATGGTTGCCACTCTAAATTATCTACCTAAATATGAATATGAGAATCGAAGGTTCTTATATGAATTAAAATATAAAATTAAACTAAAATTATGCTAGCTAAAACTAAACTAAGATGCATTTCTACACTAAATTAAACATATCATGATCAGGATCCAACTAATAAAAATTAAATGCAGTCAAGAATGATATCTTCTGAATTAGAAATAATTCATACATTCAGATGATGAATAAAGTTGTAATGTATTTAAACATGTTAACAAAAAATTGCACTTGGGTTTAATAACATTATGATTGTTTTTAATAAAGGAAACAAGTGGAAATCTATGATCGAGTGAAAACTATAGAAATAGTTCACAGAATTAAACTCATAGAACATAGATAAGTAGTTAAATCTGTGAGAAAAATCTCAAGCACATTCACCAGAATCACTCGTCTCCAAATTGTCTCTTGCTCTTTATTCAAATGAAAGTAGTAGTACTATCTGAATTTCAAAAGCACAAAATTCCATTACCCTTGACATTCATCTCTTTTATAGAATATGAAGAGAATCTTTTCGCATTTCTCTAACTGTCAAACTGTCAGAGGACTGAGATGACACTTCAGTTATCTTTCCCGATTAGGGTATTACAATAATTACAAAAATATGATTCTACTACAAAATTTGGTTACAATATAATAATCAAGTGGGCCTTGGCGGTTGCATCTTGTCTATGAATCTTTTCCATATCTTGAATTCCTCAAGTATAGTATCCACTCGGCATATTTGTTTCCTTTCAAGATTTGTTTCATTGTTGTAGATGGGGGTAATAATTTATATCTTTAATTTATGTTCCACACATTGCAAGGAATCTTCAGTTAGCAGAACTAACCTAGAGGGTCGTATTAACCTTGTCTCTATAACTTCTGCATTAACTTTGATGACAACTTCAATGGAATTCATGATGAGGTTTCTCCTAATTTCCACATCTTCTACCATTGTTTCAGTTGATGATGCCTTCTCTAAATCTCTTAGGGGATCCATTCTAAATTGTGTGAGTATGTTGTTGGATGAATTCCACAGTTCTTTGCTTGTTACATAGACCTGCTCCTCGGTGTTCTTAATATCTTTGATCATCATCATCCCTGAATCCAAGAATCGAATATCTTTGATTCTTTGATTATCTAAATATATAGGCAGAATTGCAGGGGAGTTCTAATAAATATATTTCCATTTAGTAACTCTATTGTTGGACTCTTTGGCCTTTTGGTATTTTTCTTGCATGTGCTTCACCTGCAAACTCAATTTCATTTGATCAGATTTGGCCTTATGTATTTTGTTGAGTGTGTACAAGAATTTATTTTGTGTGTCCCCGAGTCCTTCATTCATCTTGATGGATTCTCCTTTTATAATTTCTAGAACAATTGTTTGAATTTACTTCTCTTCTACGGTTTTCTTTAAGAGGTCATTATCATGTTGCAATATTCTAATATGTTCTTCAATTTTTTCATTGTAAGTACTTAACTCATATTGTTCACCTATGAGTCTTGTGACTTCTTGGGCATGTTTAGATTTGAGTCTTTCTATCTCATCCAGATGTTCCTTCTAGTTGAGGGAAGTTATCTTATTGAATTCTTCTTTTAGTTTCTTTTCTTGGATATGAATCTACTTATGTATCTCATCTCTCTGGATTCATTATCTTTTTAGGGCCTCTTTTTTAGACTCACTTGCCATGGTATCTTTGATAGTCTATAGGGTTGTCTCTAACTCAGTAAATATGGCTTTTGATGTATCAAGAGCTCCTACATCTTCATGAACTAACACAATATTTACACTAGTAAAGGCACTAAGTGTTTGAGTTGCTTTTATTGCATTGTCTTTAGGGTCTGGTCTTTCTTTCCACTTGATACTTCTTTCAGAAGTCTCATGACTTGTATCAACCTTCTCTCTTTTCCTCTTAGGTTTTCTTTTCTCAATGGCTCTCATCTTATGGTTGTGGTAGTAGTCACCAACAGTGAAAACTACACCTTCAAAACCTAGTCCTCCAGATGTGACCGATAAACCTCCTGGAACGGATGACAATGGAGTACATTCTTCTATCGAGGTGTCGAAAATGTTAGTGTTAGGGCTTGTTGCCACAATTTCGTTGTCATGTGTTGGTATTTTCTCCTGATATTTGGCATCATTACTCCTTTATTCATCTTCCCTCTTCTTCCTTGCTTCTTACTATGTGACCAATGTTTCTTGCTTAGCACTTGTTGTTTTTTCCTTCTCTAGCTCTGTAGTCGTTGATTTATCCTCATTATTTATTTCAGAGGAAATATCCTTTGCTTTTTTTTCCAAATAGACCTGTTTCTCTTTGACCTCCTTCCTCTTTCTCTATTGGTACCTTTCCTCAGCCTCGTCATCTTTTCTTGCCAATTCTGCTTCATTTTATTTATTTTCTTATTATTTAGTTTCCAGTATTTATTTATATTTTAGGAGAAGGGTTTTAAACCATTCCAGCCTCAAGGTTCTATCTTGGTCTTCTTCTTTCCTCAATCATTCTTGGTTTGTTTCAGTGGTGAGTCTTTCTTCTGCCTCTTCAAAACTTAAGGCTCCCCGAAAAATATCCTCTGCAAAATTGGATTCATGCACAATCTATGGTTCCAATTTAAAGGCCCTCATATGTTCATATACAACATTTTTGGGGTCGTGAGATTTTGGCTCCCCAACACAAAGACACAATTCTTTTAGGATTTCAACCTCCTTTTCATCTTGTTTCTTATTCTACAAAGAAAATAGGCCTATGTGAGAGGAAAAATGGGTCAATACCTTTTGTTTTTCTCTGATAAATAAGCAGTAGATCCCTTTTCTATTATCTGATAAGATATCTCTCTCACTAGTAGTTTATCGGGTACATATTTTGGTAATATATGCGGTGGTCTTGTGGCCCTGAATATTCTGACATAGGTATAATATGTCTTCATGTACCAGTCCCAAATCCATTTCAGGGCTTTGATATCTCCTGGGGATATCCTATGTGGGTAAGAACCAAAGATGACCTTGTGCAAGGGAGCGCGAAAATAGTCACAAATATCATAAAAATGTTCTTTGCAGTTAGCCTCCCATAAATGAGAACAACACACATGGGCATGGCCTTGATCTGGGGTCCAAGCCCAATTAAAGGAAGGGAAACAATCAGTCGCACAAATCACGTCTATAAGATAGGATTACATATAGAAACTAGTATTTCTCGTACCTTTAGGGTCTAGAAATCGATTTGTGATGTTGAACGATAGGATGCTTTCCCAATTGAAATATTGGTTGGTTTTAACCACTGTGTAGGACATAGGAAACCATTCCATCTTAAAATGGGTACTAGTTTCTACACCGTAGAGTCTGGGAATAATAGAATTCAGAATTCTACAAGGGTTTTTTTAAATACCGTACTGATACATTTCTTTCTCCCTTTTTTTCTAGCCATCCTTCATCAATGAGCCAATCTTCCATCAGAGTTTCAAAATCATTGTGATCAATCCCAAACTCATCTAGGAATGATTCGTCCAATGCAAGAGTGGGTTATGGGGTCTTGTACCGAACCTTGACGTCTTCTATCTTGAGTGAGGAAATGTGTTGACTATCAACCCTGTTTCTTTCTGTAAATGTGAAAGTCACCACCTTGCAGCATCATTATAAGGAAAGAGTTCCAAGCGAGAAACTATTGTGTGGATGTCACTTTTGAGGATCTTTATGTATTCGTCATTTTCTGGATCATTAGGCAGGAACCTTTCATTCTAGAACATGTCAAAAATCTCGTGATAGTTGAGGTAATGTTCCAACCCATCATGGTTGTTTGTATTGAAGATATTGAAAGAATCTAGAACTGTAGCAGGAACAGGTGTGGCGGGTATTTGGAGTTACCCTTTTCTGGTTAGCATATGAGACATTTTTCCACCTGCATAAACCATACAATTAAAACAAATAAGCACACTATCACAATGATACAGGTAAAAGCTGCTAAATTTACTTACAAAACACTTACCTGTAAACTAGAGATAAGAATCGACTGAGCAATTGACCAGACTTTTGCAATAGTAGCATCTATTCCTTTGGGTGGTAATACAGACAAGTAAGGTAAATTAAGTCTCCACAATCTTTTAATGCTTCCCAAATTCCCTCCAAATCCTTGTGCAAGTAATGAAAAAATGTGTTATAGCTCTGACTGAATTAGAGTCATACGCGGTGACATAAATGTTATCGCATACAGTCCAGAGATCGTGGTTGTTAGTCGTATTGTTGGAGGAGTGGAATTGATAGGAGGAATGAATCGATGATATGTCGTTGTCGTCGGAAATTTATAAGGACGGAGCTTATTTGATAGATATTGTAGAGAAATATTTTGATGATGACACCTTTAAGTTTGTCATTATCTTCGAAGAAAGTGCTAAAGGCTCGCGATAAGCTTACAAAGATTCTTAATTTGGTCACCCTCTCCTTTATCATTGTGGTATTACATTAAAATAGTCATGTGGACCAAGTTAGGGGTGGTGTAGTTTTAACGGTGATGATGTAATCGACGATCTCTAGACAGATATCAGTTGTAGGATGATATTAAGGTTTGGTTGTCAGCAATATGTTTAATTAGTGTCATTGTTAGTAGTTTGTAAGGGAAAGAACAGAAGCATACCTAAAGTCTTTACCGATGACAAAAAAGTTTTGTCGAAAAGAACCAACAAGTGGGATCTCGCCACCTGTGGGCATAGAGGTAATACCATGAAGTGACGGGGAAATGGGGCCGAAGTATGGTCAAATAAACAATCATGTCAATGTGGACTTAAGAATCAATCATGTCAAGCCTTTGGATGATGATATGGCTTTCCAAAAAGGGGTGCTTCATCATCGAATTCAAGGAAATTTACGAAAGATTACTTTCTACCACTTTTCCTCGACGACAACGTTGTAAAGGTGTCGTCATCAGGATTTTGGTTTCAATAAAGTTGAAGAGTGGGAAGTAAATCAAGGACAAAAAGACAAAGATCAAGGTCATATGAATCGGAAAAAAAGGAGGGGGGGAGAAGCTTTGTAGTTGCTAATGGTTCACTTTGGAAAAGGGTTTGGAGCTTACGGAGTAATGTATGAATGGTATTTAAAGATAAAATTTAATATTAATGAAGAGATCCTTCTCTCTGGATTTGGTGACCATATGTAAACATTAAT
This sequence comes from Picea mariana, assembly GCA_032191745.1. Lineage (NCBI taxonomy): Eukaryota > Viridiplantae > Streptophyta > Pinopsida > Pinales > Pinaceae > Picea > Picea mariana. The sequence continues at coordinate 200,560 of JASDQU010241873.1, read as the reverse complement.
CTTGTAAGTGAATAAACAATCAGGTAGGTAAAAAGTAGTGCCTTGCCAAAATTTTGGCCACCAAAACTAATAGTTTTGGTGGGGTTGTTGTGTTCTCAAAAAAAATGGTGACTTGCATGGGAGAACCAATTATCTCTATTTCAAATTAACCACCAGATAATATTTCTTAAGTCTTTGAATTTGCCACTAAATTTACAGGCTGACCAATACTGTGGACCCCACAAAGACTGCTTTATAGAAAGGATAAGAATACAATGATTGTGCCTGGTGATCTTCAAGATAATTCAAGAGAGATAATAAATATAAGATTAGTTAATGTATTTTGAGAATGTGGGAGGAGTATAACACCACAGAGGCTCTGATCCGGGTGGATATTAGTGGTCACCCACCTATTCCAACTGGTTCCTCTTATTAGTTTTTAGTTCAACACGTTCTTTTGTACTTCTTTGCAATTGTGGGTTCTACACTTTTGGGGATGTATGAAACCCTACACATCTTCCAGGTGGATACTTGTGGCCTCCCACCTAATCCAACTGGCTTATTTTATACATTTTCATGTCAGCACATCTTTTTGTATTTCCAGGATCGTTTTGGGGCCCTAAACAAGGTTTTTTTGGCGTGCCATAGTCAAACTATAGATAGAGTCAAAGTTTGATGGCATAATGTTTAGTTCTCAAAAATACCTTTCCAATGGGATATCACATGCCTAAAACGGAGATTGTATGCAAAATTTACGACCCCAGGAAGTTAATGTACTAACTTACCCAAACGAGGCCCCCATGACTTTTGGTGGTTCATCTCCTAGGGTTAGGTTTTTGTATGTCTATGGTTTTGGAATTCATGTTTATCATAAAAAAGGCCTTCAGAGACTCATTGTAATCATCTTCTTGTGAATGAGCGTAGCCGTCACATCTCTTCTCGGAGATAAAGCTGCCACCATTCTAGCGAGTCTTGCACTCTGTATTTTTATAGTCTCTTTACAATCATTTCATTAATAGAAATCAAGTATTGTTGTATTTCTCTATTTCTAGAAATTTTCATGAGTATTTCATTGTAATTTATCTACTTCATTTCGTTCCGAAAATAATCCAGATCAGGCTCATATATGACTGTTTTAAGACCACAATGCATTCCTCATCTCTTTTTATCGACATTTCTTTGCTGCTAGCGAGCATCCATATCCCTGACAAAGTTGCCTTGGTATCATACAAGCATATACCCACTGCTAGTGAGTGTCCATAGCCCCAATGGGTTTACTTATACTTCCCACACTAATGATAACACTTTCAACTTCCTTTTTATTTCAGTACATGTTCACCCTTTTAGATTTTAGTTATAGATATGCATATGCATGTAGGGTGTGAAGGAAGTGGGGTGATATAAGATTCATTTTTAATATGCAGGGCTCAATCATTATTTTACTTCATGGTTTCTTCCCTAGTAGACTTCTATTAATCTTGTGATATTATGGGATAGGGAGGCCTCACGATAATTATCCATAAGACACCAGAGTTGTTATTGTATCCTGCTTAAAGAACCATGAGCTGTGTATGAGAATAGTCACACAGAAAACCAGTCTCATGTCAACTTCAGTAACTCACAGGCATGTTATGTATAATTGGTAGCTTATTCAAACAAAGACTAGTGAATTCGTCCCATAAAGTAGAACCATAAGTAGGATTTAACTATTTAATACCAAACACAAGACATTTAATCATTACAATGAGTACCCGACTAGCTATTCTCCTGTAAGGTGCTCGCTAGGCCCGAAAATCATTTTCTGGTAATTCAAATGTGAAAGAGGTTAGCAAGGGATTTTTCGTGGTAGAATAACCAAAGTGGTATGATAAAAGAAAGAACAAACTTTTAAAAGAAATTTGAACAAAAAAGAGAATCCTACTATGTACAAAACTATATCACCAGGGGTGATCAGGAGAAGTATATTTTGAGGATTTGATCATTGACAGGGAGCTCCTCCTCGTCTCCCTCCAATATTTTGAGTTTGAATGTTCCAGACCCAATTTTTTGATGAATTAGATATGGGCCCAACCATAACTTTTGGAATTTTGTATGTTTTACTTTAAGCTCATTTGCTTTGTCCCACTTAAGAACAAGATCTCCCTCCTGAAAATATTTGTTGCCTACAGATGACTTATCAAACCATTTTTTTATTACTTCTTGGTGTTGCATTTAGTTCCTTTTAGATTTTTACCTTTCTTCTTCCAGTTTCAATAGCATATTTAGCTTTTGTTGCATTACTGGGCATGCTTCATCTTGAACAGATTGAGCAAGTTTCAAAGAGGGTGGAAAGTGTTGGCATTATTGATTATGTGTTGTCATTAATGGCAACATGAGTCCAACATGTACAATAATTAGGAGAAAAGGAATATCACCTTGGGGCAGAGGAAGATTACCTTGTGGAAGAAGAAAATCATGATCATTGTTGATCATGATAGGATCAACAGTGATCCTATGACTCTAAATCTTAGGAGAGGTAGCATGCAGAGAATCCATGTACAGAATCATCCACTCAACTGCAGATTAAGTCATGACCATCGATTTGTTTGAAGCCTTTGGATAATCCAAGATCGTCCATCCAATGAAAGATTAATATTGACCATATGATATACTAGTGAATACAGTATACGCACTTCGGAGAAATATACTTTGGGAGGATTGAATGACTGCAAAATACCGAAGTCCTAAAGGATGAAGTACCGGAGAACCTGGTTCCAGCATCGGTCATGTGATAAGGTAAAGAAGCTAAAGGGGCTACAAGTAATAATCCCTCGGACGCTTGAATACGGTCCCACGTAGAAGAATAGGGGTGAAATAAGAAAGAGCTAGGAACAAATTCTTAAAGGGATAGGCCCGTGGTTTTGATCTCACAGTCATTTGAACACTGGGTTGAAAGAAGTGCCTCATACAGATTTCATTTATGTAAACAGCTCAAGGTTGGTAGAGTAATTCGACGGATAATTAACACCATAACAATATAGAGAATCGGTAAAAGCTCAAATATGATCTGTTGGTGAACTGAGGACGCAGCAGAAGCATGGGAATGATATAATGAGTCGATCCATATGTGATCAACTCATGAGAACAAATGAACCGATACACTGTCATGATTAAAAGAGAGTTAAATCATGAGCATTGTGAATAAAGAATAAAAAGGTAAAATGATATTATTTAAAGTTTAATATTATCATTTAAATGAAAAGGTACAATGGTTCAATGCCAAAAGACGCAATGGTTCAAATTCACACTAGTTGGAAGACTATATAAACAAGGAAGTACGATGAACAAAATATGTAGTTGAATTTGTTGAAGTATATATATTTATATATAATGGATTGAATGAAGGTTCATTCTATCAAGTTGGTGCATGTTTACAATCTGGGTCTTGTATGAGGATTGGATTCCTCGCATCTCAATTGGATCTGAGATCAACAAGCTGGGACTTGTTATGAGGGTTGGATTCCTCATTTCTCAGTTGGATCTGAGAACTACAAGTTGGGTCTTGTAATAGAGAGTTGGGTCTATCATAATTGTTTGAAGATGAAGATTGATCTTATGTATTCATTCAAGTTAAATAAATAAATAAAATATTTATTGTTATATATATTGGTTGAGAAATTGAAATAAATATATGTTGTTCAATTAATTTATGAAAAGTGGAAAATTGTCCAAAGTTTTGTGACACTAATTCACCCCCCCCTCTCAGTGTCAAGTGTACATTTCAACAATTGGTATTAGAGTGGGTGCCTTCAACGCAGTTTAAACACTGGAAGGTAGATTCTGAAGAAATGGGTGCTCAAATTGCTATCTCAACAAATGAATCTCCCTTATTTTATGGAACATATTATTCTTCATGGAGGGAAAATATGAAAATATATCTGAAGTCAAGAGGATCTGGATTTTGGGATTCGGTAGTAAGTAAGCCCTAGAACTTAACTACTTCAAAGAGAAAAACCAAAATTGCAAAGGAAGCAAGGAGAAACAATTCATTAGCCTTAAAAGCAATCTGAGATGGATTTCCATACCAAGTCAAAGAAAGATGAGGCACTACAAATCTTCTAAAGAATTATGGCTCCAGCTAGAAAAGTGTTATCGAAATGAAGCACAAACAGAAGAGAAATCCTATCAAAGTAAGGAACAAGACTCAAATAAAGAGGATTCCTGTCAGAATGAAGAACAAGACTCAGAAGAAGAGAATTCTTATCAAGATAAGGAACAAGATAAAGAAACAGAAAATTTCAATCAGATTGAAGAACATAATACAAAGAAAGAGATTTCTAATCAGAATGAAATGCAGGATTTGATGCAAACTCCATTCAACAATGAAGAAGACAACCTCATCAAGGAATAGAGGAATACCTCAGTATTCACTAAAGAAAAACTATTAGATTTTAATACTTATGTTATAACAACATTTGAAGCAATTAGTATGGAACCAGGAAATGGTCTATATATTGAAGTTACTAAGGATGTTCTTGAACATATTGATTACAAAACTATGTGCACTCTAGAATATTTGGAGAAACTCCAACAGAAGGATATGTTTCTACTTCACCAGTTAGATCAATCTAGCCATGAAGAAAATAAATAAAGAGTTCAGCTAGAAAACAAAGAAAAAAATATCAGAAGATTGAAGATTGAAGTTGATCATCTGATAAAGTAAAAAGAAGAATTTAAGAAACATGATAACAAAATCAAAGAAGTACTAAAAGAAACAGAAGAATTGGTTAACAATCTAAAGACTCAACTTGAGGAAACTAAAGAAAGTGAAGAAATCTTGAAGATCCAGTTAACTAGGAAAGAAAATGCTTGCCACATGTTGGAATTGGAAATCATCAACTTCAAAAAGATAAATGAAAGTAATAATGCAGATCTAATGACTCAAATTGAAGAAGCTCAGAAAAAGGAAGAAAACCAAAACATCCAATTCACTAAAAAGGAAGAACCATGCCACATGTTGGCATCGAAGGCCATCAACCTCAAAAGGATTCAGCTAGAAAACAAGGAAGAAATCAAAAGATTGAAAACTAAAATTTTTTATATAACAAAAGATATGGAAGAGTTGAAGACATATGACAAAACTATTAAATGCAAAGAAGTCTTGGATGAGACAAAAGAAATAGTCATCAATCTAAAGACTCATCTTGAACATGCTAAGAAAGTGGAAGAAGCCTTGAAGATTCAGTTAACTAAAAAGGACGAGACATGTCACATGTTGAAATTGGAAATAGTCAATCTCAAAAAGAGGGATGAAAAGACAAATAAATCTGTTAAATTATAGAATAGCTCATTTTTTCTAGATAAGATTTGGAACAGTCAAAGATCATCTCATGACAAAATTGGTCTTGGATACAATAAGAAAGAAGGCAGTGACAAGTGGAGCACCATTTACAAACATCAGAAAGGATCATCCTTCTCAAATGGAAAAGGTGCAATTACAAACCAATTACAAGCCATCAACTTTGTTAAGGAAGGAAGCTGTAGAAGTAAAAAGGAAGAAGAAAATAAAAAGATAGATCTCTCAAGCCAAAACAAATTCAAGAATGGAAACACCTTCAATGGCTATTGTTTTTCTTGTCATAACTCTGGCCATAAAGCAATGGACTGCAAGAAACTAGAGAAAGGATATAGAAGAAAATCCAAAAACTCAATTATATGTTGGAGATGCAATTTTGTTGGGCACACAACAAAATTTTGTCATACAATGAGATGTTACAAATGTGATAGGTTTGGGCACAAATCCTAAAGCTATAGGAGTTCAAAAAGTCAATCTTAAATAAGTTATTCACGTCAGGGAGAAAACCTAATAAAATTTGGAAGAAGAAAGGAGATGACAAATCTCCAAAAGCACAATTAGAAGGAAAACGTACAAAAAGCAGAATATCTCATAGAAATATATGGAGAAGAAAATCTAAAGGAGAAATCAAAAAAGATGATCTTGCACGTGAAAATGAAGAAATTTAATAACACGAAAAATGATGGATGAAGGTCCTAATAAGGAATGTGAAATTCAATATGAAATAGATCAAGTTCAAGAAAGGTAAGTTCCTATATAAGAATATGACACAATCCTGATGATGTCGTAATCCTTTAGCCAAAGAAAGAAAAATCAATGATAGGGGGAGTTGTAGAATACAAGAAGGAGAAAATGGACAAAGGAGAGAATTGCCTTAGGGGCAGTATAACCTCAGAGAGAACAAGAAAATATCATTTTTTTCATTTTCGTAAAAAGGGGAGAAGAGAAAAAGTAGCATAGAGTTTCAAGGGGTATCAATTAGCAAAGATCAATTGATAACAAAATTGGTATCAATCCTCAATTGATATTCCTGTGAAATATCAAAGAAGAATAAAAAGTAGATCAAAAAGATCAGTAAGATTCATACTCTTTCTCTACTTGACAAAGAAAAGACAGTAAAACTCAGGGGGAATATTTTGGTTATCAAATAACAAAGTAATTAGATTAGGTTTAAAAGACTTTACCACTACAAATTGGTATCACTACAAGTTGGTATCAAGAAGAATAGTTATTTGAACACAAATATCGCAATGAACTGAGATAAGCAGTTATTAAATTCACGCGGGGGGGGAATAGTCAAAGCCTCACTCTTTGTCATTGATGTCAAAGGGGGAGAGAAGCAGTAAAACAAATTTCAGCAAAAAACAAAGTTGGCATTAGATAGAAAAGGAGATCAGTGATAGGGGAAGCAAAGATACAAACTCATTTTGTTTTACATATATGTTTCCCTCAATGACAAAGGGGGAGATTATTGGCATTATTGATTATGTGTTGTCATTGATGGAAACATGAGTCCAACATGTACAGTAATCATAAGAAAAGGAGGATCACCTTGGGGCAGAGGAAGATCACCTTGTGGCAGAAGCAATTCGTGATCATTGTTTATCATGATAGGATCAACAGTGATCCTATGACTCTAAATATCAGGAGAGGTTGCATGCAAATAATCCATGTAAATAAGGAGTAACGAATCATAAGGAATTAAGAGCTCATGAGAGTTAGCGACTGAAGATCAGTGCACAAAATAATGCACAAATAGTTATTAAAAGCTCAGGAAAAATAGATGAACAGATCAGAAGAAAGAACGTTAATAGAAGATCAGAAGAGATGACGCATAGGAGTCATTCATTCTTATTTCAAGACAATCCAGGATTGTTAGATCGAGGGGAAGTCCTAGGTTGGGAAGGATTAAATATCAATCGTCAGATCTGAAGAAGGAGCTTCAGATGGTTTCCAAGCTGTCAAATCAAGATTTGATCTAGAGTTAAGTATTAGCGGTCGATCTGGAATGGAAATGTTGAACTGTCATATTAGAACGTAGTCAACTCTGGCACTGACCACTCCAACAAAGAGGAGACTAGAACAAGTAAGTTTACTCAAAGGTTGAAGCCCCGAAGTCACGAACTCTTGTCGATCGTCGGATCAGGAAATCCTATCAACCGTTGATATGGAGTAAAAAATGTCAGAGCGTGGTCAACTCCAGTAATAAAAAACTTAGATGAACCAAGAACTCCCGAACCCAGGAGTTCCAGAATAAATAGAGGTCATAGGATCAAGGCAGGAAATATCTACGGTGATAGATCTATTCAGCACTTCGCCAATTTGGTAGGATTAGATTGAAGTATCAAAAGTTTCATATTCCTGAAGCAATGAAAACCCTCAGATAAATAAGAAACTTCAGATGAACCTATGACCATTAGATCCAGGAAGAGGATATGTGACACATCAGTAGGCCTACGTCAGCAGGACCATGTCAGCAATAGATGACATGTGTCCCAATTAGATGATGACAAGTGTCAAAATACATATGGAACATAAGGTCTGGGTAAGTCACAAATCTAGGTGGAATGTGGCATCCACTCAGCCAGTGCCACATCAACAGTGACATCAGAAAGCTACGTCACTATGGGAGTATGTACTTCAAGGATATCCAGTTTCTACTACCAGCAAATACCTGAAGTGTCGAAGGCCGAAGTTAATGATGTTCGTTGATCTAATATCTTTTGGGTTCTCTCGACCATTGATCAAGTACAGTGGAAGGATATAGTAAGCGTAAATCATGAAGTAATGTTAATCGTTGATCTAATTCAGGAGTATTCTCGATCATTGATCAAGTACAGTGGAAGGATAGAGTAAGCGTAAATCACGAAGTAATGCTAATCGTTGATCTAATTCGTGAGCATTCTAGACCGTTGATAAAGTAAAGTGGAAGGATAGAGTAAGCGTAAATCTCGAAGTAACGCTAACCGTTGATCTACTTCAGGAGCGTTCTCAACCATTGATTTATTTCAGGAGCGTTCTCAACCGTTGATCAAGCATAGTGTAAGGATAGGGTAAGTGGAGGTGTTAACCGAAAGCAAGTGGTCATCACCGCTTTATGACTTATTCAGTAGGTAATCACTCTAGAGGGATTGAACTATCTCAGAGTTTGAATATCCTGGAGTCCTGAATCTCCGAAGTTCTGGAGTAAATAACATACGTCCATCTCAATGTACAATTAAAACACGACCATTGATTTTGATAAGTGATGAAGAACATGTTTGGCTTAACACCTAGCCACCATCTGTGGTCATATAAAAGTCCCAAAGTGAACGATAATTGTCCACTCAACTGCAGATTAAGTCATGACTGTCGATTTGTTTGAAGCCTTTGGATAAGCTAGGATCGTCCATCCAAAAAAAGATTAATATTGATTGTCTGATCTACTAGTAAATATAGTATACGCACTTCGTAGAAATATAATCTGGGAGGATTGAATGACTACAAAAGACCGAAGTCCCAAAGGATGAAGTACCAGAGAACCTGGTTCCAACTTCGGTCACGTGATAAGGTAAAGAAACTAAAGGGGCTACAAGTAATAAGCCCACGGACGCTTGAATACGGTCCCACGTAGAAGAATAGGGGCGGAATAAGAAAGCGCTAGGAACAAATGCTTAAAGGAATAGGCCCTTGGTTTTGAGCTCATGGTCATTTGAACACTGGGTTGAAAGAAGCGCCTCATACAGATTTCATTTGTGTAAACAGTTCAAGATTGGTAGAGTAATTCGACAAAGAATTAACACCATAACAATACAAAGAATCGGTAAAAGCTCAAATATGATCTGTTGGAAAACTGAGGACGCATCAAAAGCATGGGAACTATATAATGAGTCGATCCATATGTGATCAACTCATGAGGACAAATGAACCGATACATAGTCATGATTAAAAGAGAGTTAAATCATGAACATTATGGAAAAAGAATAAAAAGGAAAAATGATATTATTTAAAGTTTAATATTATCATTTAAATGAAAAGGTACAATGGTTCAATGTCAAAAGATGCAATGGTTCAAATTCACACCAGTTGGAAGACTATATAAACAAGGAAGTATGGTGAACAAAATATGTAGTTGAATTTGTTGATTTATATATATTATATAATGGATTGAATGAAGGTTCATTCTATCAAGTTGGTGCATGTTTACAAGTTGGGTCTTGTATTAGGATTGTATTCCTCACATCTCAGTTGGATATGAGATCAACAAGTTGGGACTTGTTATGAGGGTTGGATTCCTCATTTATCAGTTGGATCTCAGAACTACAAGTTGGGTCTTGTAACAGAGAGTTGGGTCTCTCATAATTGTTTGAAGATGAATATTGATCTTATGTATTCATTCAAGTTAAATAAATAAATAAAATATTTATTCTTTTATATATTGGTTGAGAAATTGAAATAAATATATGTTGTTCAATTAATTTCTGAAAAGTGGAAAATTGTCCAAAGTTTTGTGACACTGATTCACCCCCCTCCTCTTAGTGTCAAGTGTACATTTCAATAGAAAGGTATGGGTAGGAAAGGTTTATTCTTTTCCATGGACTAGGAAGAAGGAAGAATTACCAATAGAGGACTTAAGTTTTACTCTGTCGTCCCATAAGGCTTTCAGGAGGGCCAGATGCCAATTCCTTTGATAATCATTGACAGTTCTCTTGAGGATTTTGATCAAGTTTTTATTGGTTGACTCAGCCAATCCATTCCCTTGTGGATAATAGTTTGTTGAATATTCAACTTTAATGTTCCATTCAAGGGCATTTTCATTTAATATCAAAGAAGAAAAGTACTTGGCATTGTCAAAAACCAAAGACTCGAGGACACCAAACCTAGTGATAATATAAGATTCAAGGAAATATATCACCTAATATTTGTTGATTGTCTTTAAGAGAATTACTTATGTCCATATAGTGAAATAATCAATAGCAGTCAGGATATATTTGTGTGGCTGAGAAGAGTTGGGATTAATTTCCCCAGTCATGTCCAAACCCCATCATTGCAAAGGTCATTCTATAATAACAGGTTGCAGGGGAAATGCAACTTTCTTTTCTTTTCCAGCTGACCTTTGGCATTCTTGAAATTTCCTTGCATATGCATGAGAGTCCTTGAAAAGAGTAGGCCGGTAATATCCATCTCTGAGGACCTTGTGAGCAATAGTGTCACCTCCTAAATTCCCACCATTTGGGCCATTGTGAGGTTCATATAATACCTTTTATGCATCTTTCTTTTCAAAGCATCTTAGGAAAACACCATCATAATTCCTTCTGCATAATATCCCTTGAATGAGTTGATATTGGGTCGATTTGAGTATCAGGGCTCTCTTCTTCAGTGTTCAATATAATGTGGAGTTGACCCATGGTTTAAATAGTATTTCATTTCATAGTACCAATGGTCGTAATTAACAAGAATGTAGTAAAATTCTCATTTGAAAAGGACTTGGTCTTAATACAATGCATCTTCTTGTGCTTCATCGCTTACAAATTTGGCAACTAGCTTACATAATCCCTACCCTTTTACAATTTTAGCAGGTTTGATTTCCAGGTCATACTTTTGTAAGGTTGTTATCCAATTAGATCTTTTCTCTCCTAGATCCTTCTACACTAAGAGGTTTCTTACAACAGGATAAGGGACAATTACCTTAGTCTTTAATCTAATCAAGTAAGGCATGAATTTTTTTACAGCCTTAAATACAGCATGCGCCTATTTGTCCACTTCTAGATAATTCAATTATTCTCCTTTTAAACCTGAACTCGTGAAAGCAACAGGAAAGTCATCGCCTTCCTAATTATTTTGTGTTAGGAAAGCTGCAAAAGCAATGTTTAAAGAAAATGTGTAGAGGATAAATCCGCGACTAAAGTCTGGGCTCAGTAATGTAGGGTCTTGTACTAATTCTACTTTGATTTTTTCGAAAGACTCCTTTTCTCTAGGTCCCCATTTGAATTTTCCATTCTTTTTAATCATGTCTTGAAGAGGATTCATTATCTCAGCAAAGCTAGGGATGAATCTTCTTACAAAATTTATCTTCCCTAGGAAGGATTGCATAGATTTTTTTTATGGGGAGGAGGAATTGTAGAAATAGATTCAATCTTGTCAGGTTCAATTTTCATACCACGTTTGGAAACAATGAACCCTAAAAATCTACATTCATCAACTGTGAAAACATTTTTTTTTGGATTGAGGGATATACCATACCTCCTACACCTGTTGAATACTCTTCTCAAATGGGTTATATCATCCTTTTTATCTTTGGATAAGATAATAACATCATCCAAATACACCACAACACAATATCCTATTAGGCCTCTGAAAGTGATATCCATTTCTCTTTGGAAGGTTACTCCAGTGTTGATCACACTGAATGGCATTTTCCTGTATGCATAGGTTCCCCATTTAGTTTGGAAGCAGTTTTCAATTAGTCATTATGGGCAACCAAAACTTGGTTGTAACTAGAGAAGCCATCTAGTAAAGAGAGAATATGAACCAAATATGCATTGCAAGATTTTCTCTATATGAGACACTGGATAGTTGTCTCTCTTAGAGGCTTTGTTTAAGTTCCTAAAATCAATTCAAAGCATTATGTCCCCATTCTTCTTCCTTACTATTAAAAGGTTAGCAGTCCATTGAGTATGTCTGACTGGGAATATAATCTTAGCGGCTAACAACTTGTTCATCTCATCTTTAACTTGTGGCTCAAGAATAAGGTGCATCTTTCTCAGCTTTTGTTGAAAAGTTTTTCTTGAAGCTTCATTGGAATGACGTATTGTATGATCTTGGTGTCATAAGTCTTGAGGTATTCATATGTCTATGCAAAGATATATTTGTATTCCATGAACAGTTTGATGAAACATTGTCTTTCATCAAAAGGAGAACAATTATTTCCCAGATTGATATTTTGGTGTGGTACTTGCTCCCAGATTTACTACTTCAAACTACAATGATGAGTTGTTAGTTTTCCAGTTTGTTTCCCTCTTGAATTTATCCTGGAGATCATAAAGTTTATCTAGTCTCACTACATTCTTAGGGATGTTGTTATCCAAACTAGGTTGATTTCCTTTTTGAGTTTGATCAGTGGCATCAACATTCATCATTTGATCATGTTGACCTTCATCTATAATAGAGTCTTTGAATGTGCCTTCGTGGTGCAAAAAGTTAATAATATATTGGTCATCATCAAAGACTCTCCAATCGGTTATGTTGTTAGGAATTGAGGGCTTGTTCAAAATTTCAACAGAAAAAGTATCATGCATTAATCCTTCTGATGGTATCAATCTAGATGCAACATTAGCAAATAAGTCAGCATCACAGTTTAGTGAACAAGGAATAGGAATGATATTAAATGCATCGAAAAATTGAATTAGTTCTCAAACCTATTGCTGATCATGTTTAAGATGACTTGAAAGACAATGTATGGTATTCCTTACCTGCCTTATAACAATTTTTGAATCGTCGAATACCTTAATTTTCTTTTCTTTCAAGTCTACTGCCTATCTCAATCCTTGTAGCAAAGCTTCATATTCGGTTGTATTGTGTGTGCATTGGAACTCAAGTTTGCATGGAATTAATGTTTTCTTTCCTCCTGGACCTTTGAGTATGCAACCAACACTTGCACCTTCTAAATACTTGGATCCATCAAAAAATAATGTCCACATATTAGGATCCTCTTTTTTTGGTTCAATAGATGATTTCAAATTTTCATTTTTTTTTAATTGTTGAGGTTAATGGAATTAGTAAGTATCTATAATCTATCCTTGGAGATTATGTTAGAACGTACACTAGAAATAATGTTAGTGTGATCTATTATGTCACAATGTGGCTCAACAATTTGAGTGCAATGAAGGATTTCAGATTATGTGTTTGATTATGCAAAAGAAGATATTCCATATGTGTAATTCCCAAAAAATGTATCATATGAATCACTGCCCAAAATTAAATTGTTAAACGTCACAGGTTCATTTGGATCATTCAAATCAGTAACCATGTGCTTCATATATATTTTTCTATAAATTCTAATCTGATGAAGTTTTCCATTGAAAGGAACTCATAAATGTGACCAATCAGTAACAAAATATCCATTCAACATAGCAGACCTGTCTCTACTCAAAAGCATGCCATAATTAGCAGGTATGTCTACCACAATGATATCAATATCTTGATGAGTTTTAGGATTAGCATACATTCTTATTAAAACATCCTTTAGTTCCCCAATTACTTTGACTCGATTTCTGTCTAACTGAATAATTTGGATATCAGATGCCTTAGGCTTGACATTAATATTCTCACATACTTTAAGAGGCATTACATTAGAGGAAGCTCTTGAGTCTACCATGCAATTATGAACATTCCTATTAAATATTTTGAAAGTAATTAGGAAAGGCGGGGTAGTAGATCTTGACCTTTGTCCAATTAAGGATGCATTTGTGGCCACTTGACTCTTGTATGGAGTGTCGTTGTTGTATAGGATACTTTTGTTTGTTCCCTTTTTTGTCCTTGCATTAACTTCTTTAGTGCTATTGGAAGTCTTTCCCTGTAGAGTTTTAATAAAATTTTCTTGAATCTGAGGGAGTTTCATGAGTTCAAATAGGCAAATATTAGCTTTAGTTTTCTTCAAATATTCCAAGAAATCATGTTCCAATTTTGTTGGGGAAATAGAAGGAGCACTTGATTTAGGTGTTTGATCGTTATCTTTGTGGTTGGAGGGTGTTGTTTTAGAAAGGTTGGGAGTAGTCGGGTTGGTAGTAGATGAGGTTTACTTGGTATTGGAAGTGGTAGGTGTAGGAGGATTAAAAGTGTTTGGGGTATTAGATGAAGTGTTCTTGCTTAAACTTCTAGTAGTTACAATGTTTTGGGATAGGTGTATTTCCTCCATTTATTCTTCCTCTCCACCATAAGAAAAATCCCAAAATGAATTCACTTGTTTCTCTTTTGTTCCTTGAGATTTTTTAGACTGTTCTTGTTGTTCATGATTTTTCTCCACTTCATCCTTGACCTCATTCATATTTTCTATTGCCCAACTCTATAAGTCTTGAACAATATCTTCCATATTAATCTCATATGCCTAGGAAGGATGGGTTTTGTTATTTGGGGGAGTACTCTTATCTTTCTTGGGAGGAAATATAAAAAACTTCTTTGAGGATGAAGATCCTTCTCTGCCATTCTTCTTCAAATATATCAGTTCATTGGAGA
>JASDQU010241873.1:170367-184147 GCA_032191745.1 Picea mariana | reverse complement strand
CTTCTAAATACTTGGATCCATCAAAAAATAATGTCCACATATTAGGATCCTCTTTTTTTGGTTCAATAGATGATTTCAGTTTTTCAATTTTTTTTAATTGTTGAGGGTAATGGAATTAGTAAGTATCTCTAATCTCTCCTTGGAGATTATGTTAGAACGTACACTAGAAATAATGTTAGTGTGATCTATTATGTCACAATGTGGCTCAACAATTTGAGTGCAATGAAGGATTTCAGATTGTGTGTTTGATTATGCAAAAGAAGATATTCCATATGTGTAATTCCCAAAAAATGTATCATATGAATAACTGCCCAAAATTAAATTGTTAAACATCACAGGTTCATTTGGATCATTCAAATTAGTAACCATGTGCTTCACATATATTTGTCTATAAATTCTAATCTTATTAAGTTTTCCATTGAAAGGAACTCATAAATGTGACCAATCAGTAACAAAATATCCATTCAACATAGCAGACCAGTCTCTACTCAGAAGCATGCCATAATTAGCAGGTATGTCTACCACAATGATATCAATATCCTGATCATTTTTAGGATTAGCAGACATTCTTATTAAAACATTATTTAGTTCCCCAATTACTTTGACTCGATTTCTGTCTAACTGAATAATTTGGATATCAGATGCCTTAGGTTTGACATTAATATTCTTACATACTTTAAGAGGCATTACATTAGAGGAAGCTCCTGAGTCTACCATGCAATTATGAACATTCCTATTAAAGATTTCGAAAGTAATTAGGAAAGGGAGGGTAGTAGATCTTGACCTTTGTCCAGTTAAGGATGCATTTGTGGCCACTTGACTCTTGTATGGAGTGTCGTTGTTGTATAGGATACGTTTGTTTGTTCCCTTTTTTGTCCTTGCATTAACTTCTTTAGTGCTATTGGAAGTCTTTCCCTGTAGAGTTTTAATAAAATTTTCTTGAATCTGAGGGAGTTTCATGAGTTCAAATAGGCAAATATTAGCTTTAGTTTTCTTCAAATATTCCAAGAAATCATATTCTAATTTTGTTGAGGAAATAGAAGGAGCACTTGGTTTAGGTGTTTGATCGTTATCTTTGTGGTTGGAGGGTGTTGTTTTAGAAAGGTTGGGAGTACTCGGGTTGGTAGTAGATGAGGTTTACTTGGTATTGGAAGTGGTAGTTGTAGGAGGATTAAAAGTGTTTTGGGTATTAGATGAAGTGTTCTTGCTTGAACTTCTAGTAGTTACAATGTTTTGGGGCAGGTGTGTTTCCTCCATTTATTCTTCTTCTCCATCATAAGAAAAATCCCAAAATGAATTCACTTGTTGCTCTTTTGTTCCTTGAGATTTTTGAGACTGTTCTTGTTGTTCATGATTTTCCTCCACTTCATCCTTGACCTCATTCATATTTTCTATTGCCCAAGTATGTAAGTCTTGAACAATATCTTCCATATTAATCCCATCTGTCTGGGAAGGATGGGTTTTGTTGGTTGGGGGAGTACTCTTATCTTTCTTGGGAGGAAATATAAAAAACTTCTTTGAGGATGAAGATCCTTCTCTGCCATTCTTCTTCAAATATATCAGTTCATTGGAGAGGTTTTTAACAATTCTATAGAGAGCTTCCATATCCATGGAATCGGAATCCTTCTTCTCTTCTAAGGGTTTGGACAATATTTCTTTGGTTTTACCTTGTCTTTGGATGGTTATGCCTCAGAATTCCCTTTTAAACTCAGCATGTTCTTTTCAACTTTAAGATCTTCCTTAAAATCTTCTTCAAGTGCGGCTTTCTCAACATTATTAACAAGCATCAGCATGGACTTGGGAAAACCAAAGGGATAGAATTCAATGGCAACGTCTTCAGTAGGTTTATAGGCTCGTGGGATTCTTTTCAATAGGGTAAGGAAACGTTGATTGTAGTTATTGACCAATTCCTTAGAATCCATTTTAATTCTTGACAGTTCTAGGAATAAAGTTGTTGGCATTTTTTTTTCCCCAAATTTCCTAAGAAAAATGGTCTCAAAAGTTCTCCAACTAGTAATGGAGGCTTCCTCCAAAGAGAAGAAACATGTTGAAGATTTATTCTCAAATCTAATGGGGAACAATTGACAAACAACATCTTCATGCTGAATATTTTTTAGTCTTATAAAAAGCAATAATTTATTTACGTGGTCTTCATCAAAATCCTTTTGGTCAAGGTCAAACTTTGGAAATAATTTCTCAGAGTGTTTAGGCATGTCATGAAGTATCCCAGGTACGGAGACTACATTACGAACAAGACAAGTCTGATAGGGCAAGGGATTTATATTCGCATTATCTCTAGCCATATTTAGAGGGTGATACAAGACAAGTTGTAATGGGTTGTTCTCTGGTTCACTCTCATGTTCTTATTCCTCATGAAACTCCTCTCCTGACTCATTAATTGGTGTATAAGGTGGGGATTTGGGAAGAGAGGGAGGTCTACCACTAGAACCACCAGCAAGCAAGAAATGTTCAAGTCCGAAATCAGAAATATCGACAAAGTCTGATATATCTTAGGGTAGGTGATATTTTGGGGTTCCTATAATAAGATTTTCTTGATATGTGACAGGGTCGATAAAGAATGGATCTTCATTGTGAGGATTATCCTCAACTTGAGGTACCAAATAGTCAATGGGAGGCTAACCTGTCTATCTGATCCATTGTCTAGTTAGGACATGGTCTACACACTCGTGGGATTTCCTAAGAATGGTATAAATATGTGGGATGGTTAATATGCGGGGTTGTGGTGAAGAAAATGTAGATCTGGAATGAGTTGAAGCACGTTGAGTACTGGTCTGAGATGGTATGTTCACAACATATGATGAGGGAAGTAAAACATGCTCAAGAAGAAATTGATGGGAATCACTCGACAAGGAAGTATTTACTTTCGGAATAGAAAGGGAAGGGTTTGTGATTTTATTTGCAGACATTCAGTTCTATGGTCATCCTTGTAGTGTCATTTCTGTTGACAAGACCAAATGACTCGTTCAAATAGGAAAGGGAGAACTCCCAATGGTAGGTCCCAATTAGACCCACCCTTGTTTCGGATAGCATTGCCGACCAAAATATTGGCCTAGTTGCCACTCTAAATTATCTATCTAAATATGAATCTAGGAATCAAAGGTTCTCAAATGAATTAAAATCTAAAATAAACTAAAATGATCCTAGCTAAAACTAAATTAAGATGTAGTTCTACACTAAATTAAACCTATCCTAATCAGGAGCCAACTAATAAAAATTAAATGCAGTCAAGAGTGATATCTTCCAAATTAGAAATAATTCATACATTCAGATGATGAATAAAGTTGTAATGTAATTGAACATGTTAAAAAAAAAAATCTCAAGTTTAATAACATTATGACTATATTTAATAAAGGAAACAAGTGATAATCTATACCCGGGAGAAAACTGCAGAAATAGTTCACACAATTAAACTCATAGAACATAGATAAGCAGTTAAAGCATTAACAAAAATCTCAAACACATTCACCAGAATCACCCATCTCCAAAATTCCTCTTGCTCTTTATTCAAATGAAAGTAGTAGTACTATCCAAATTTCAAAAGCACAAAAGTCCTTTACCCTTTACATTCATCTCTTTTATAGAGTACGAAGAAAATATTTTTGTATTTCTCTTACTGTCAAATTGTCAAAGGACTGAGACGATGCTTTGGTTCTCTTTCTCGATTAGGGTATTAAAATAATTAAAAAAATATGATTCTACTGCAAAATTCGGTTACAATATAATAATCAAGTGGGATTTGGCGGTTGCATCTTATCTATGAAGATTTTCCATATCTTGAAGTCCTCAATTATAGTATCCACTCGGAATAGTTTTGTCCTTTCAAGATTTTTTTCGTTGTTGTAGATGGGGGTAATAATTTCTATCTTTAATTTATGCTCCACACGTTGCAAGGAATCTTCAGTTAGCGAAATTAACCTGAAGGAATGTATTAACCTTGTCTCTATAACTTATGCATTAACTTCGTTGATGACTTTAATGGACTTCATGATGAGGTTTATATTGATTTCCGCATCTTCTACTATTGTTTGAGTTTATGATGCCTTCTCTAAATCTCTTAGGGGATCCATTCTAAATTGTGTGAGTAGGATGTTGGATGATGTTGTAGGGGCTAGTCGACTCTGTCGAATAGACCTGACAGTCGACTAAGAGTTAGTCGGTCGACTGTCAAAGTTGAAAGTATAATTCGGTCAAGGGTTCTTTTAACCGACCGACCCAGGAAGTTAAGTAGTTACAACTACCTGGTAATTGAATATGTAGGTATAAATAGACAAGCATGTATCACAAAAGGTGTATCCATTGTGTTGTGTTGAATCATCTATATTCTAAAGTTTTGTTCTTTGGGATTACAGTACTTTGTGTATGTCTTTGTCTATATGTATGTATATGTGATTCTACACTTTGTTATGTACTAAACTACTGGTAACACTCCCCTACTTTTCCCTAGACTACAACATTGGTTCTGTTGTTGGTAGTTCTAAACCTAGGCATGCAAAAGATCATATATATGATAACTTTATAAGATAGACATGAATGGTGGGAGTGAATTGAAAATTACATTAAGAATTACACAAAAAGAAAAAACCTATCTCTAGCAGAAGCAAGATCATGATTTTCCTCGGAGACTCAAAAAATATTTCTAAAACCTATTCCAGAATCCATGTTCAAGTACATCAACAAATCTGGTAATGACTACATTTTGAGAAAATAAACATGGCCATCTTCACTGAATCTGAGTAAGTCGAGGCGGTAATCAGGGGTCTATTGATCCGTGAAATGCCATAAGAAAATATCATACCAGCATTCGTTCGAATAAAGCATCAATTTCTTTGAGAGGAAAGCAAATTTACAAACAAATGTCTGGCATCTAAAAATTGGAGCGAGACAAGAGACAAAAGAAAAGAGAGGAGATTCATAACCTGTGGAACAATTGGAAGTCGAATAGAAAAATGGTCTGAGAAGATCATCCTGATAAATCGCATGACCAGTCTAAGTCTAAAAGAAATCGACCAGAGATGGAAATAACAACAGTCGTGATGATCCCTGACAGAATTAATTAAGCATAGTTGATAGAGGCTATCATGGGCACCCATCAACCAGAAAACCAAGCCGAAAGTATGGATTATAAAGAGTCAGGATCGACGATATGCACTCCTCCTGTTCAAGCAACTAGCCCTCGAATTATATAATAACTTCAACAGAGACTTCATATCGACGAACAATTTGCAAGATTATGGTATAGAAGCGACGAGCATGGGAATTGCTCATTGTCGAGCAAAAAAGAAATGAATTCAATAAAATGCTCATTCACATCAAAGATCTCACAGACCTGGCCCCCCTTCCAAATCTCATATCAAGAGAACAAAACCTAATAGATTATAGTTGTGAACCGACACATCTAATAGAATGACATATCATCGAATATAAAGACCAAAGTTGTCAGACTGAAGAAGTAACTCATAGAGATAAATAAAAATATTTGATTTTAACATACCATCTATCAGAAGAGCGATTGACAGACAAGTCGAAAGAACAACAACCAACTAAGAATCTGACATCCAAATCGAAAAGTGTGATAAGTCGAGGATCACAAAAATCTAGTGTTCTTAAAAAAGCAGCCATGGGACTCAATAATATTCCCCTTTATGAAGGATATGAGGATCCAAGAAGACATTGGTTTGTATGCGAAAAATTATGGGATGCAGAAGACATCACAAATGAAGATAAGAAGATGGCACAATTTGGTGTTGCTCTTCAACACCATGCTCTAACATGGTTCATGAATTTCACAGAAAGTCAGAACCAGTGAAAATTAGAAATAAAAAGCAATTTTTTATCATTTTTCAAGGTCCAAGGTGTTACACACTTGGCCACACAAAAATAAAAGAAATAAATCAATGACCAGGGGATTCAGTCCGCGAATATGACAAAATATTAAAACATCTACTTAGCTAAATCCAATCGGCAATCGATCAAAGTCTACTAGTACAATGGTATGTAGTTGGATTACTATAATGAATCGGAACTCCATTATGACTCTATGAAATAACCTCATGTTAAGATGAATTACAGAAAGCACAACATGTTGAGTCAGATGATGACGAACCATCAACTTCCTTGTCGACAGAAAGGCTAGAAGAAAAAACAGAACATCTACAAGAGACCATAAAAAATCTAACCTTAAGAAGAAGGGAGTTGTGGTGTACCACATGCTTCAAAGGCGGTCACACCAAAGATGCTTGTAGCCTTAATGATCAACTACTAGGAGCAGCAGATGCACGATGCATGCAAGATGAGACATACTATAACATATGTGAAACTCTGACCGACCATACTATGCAATATTGTCCACACAACTTGAAAATACCAAGTGGTGTCATATTTGTGAAGCGCATAGCCATAAAACATTTGAGTGCCGACTAAATGCCTAAAATAGAAAAAATGTGCACATAGTCTATCATATAGAAGCAACTGATTGGAATAATGACTACAGGAGAAGAACTGATTACTATGGTCGAGGTTGAGGTTAATGCGGTCACAGTCGAGCTGGGTTCCAAGTTTGAGGTCGACCTTACTACTACAATTGCTGGAAAGACGACCACGTTATCCTAGACTACCCCATAAAATATTGGGTTGACTTAAAATTTTGTAACATATGTGGTGTTGGAAATCATTCACTCAAAGACTATCTGATAGTACTTGATAATATCATGACCAAAATGAACGCAAACCTCCTACATGCAGTATCCAAACAAGAAGTGTTAAATTCAAATAACTTACATATCATTACTAGATCAGGCACGGGATGGAATATTAATAATATCCCCTTATAAGATTGACAGCCAGGGAAGTCTAGTCAATTTCCAAATCTAGACAAAGAATAATAGATTATGAAGGCAACGCTTAAATTATTCAAAAATTCTAATTAAGACCAGCAAAACAAAGGAAGACAAAATGAAGACATTGTACAAGAATTTTTACAGCTCATAAAGGAAAAGCACTCAGTCAGTCAATTGTTGGATCTGCTTAATATACTAAGAGAGCATAAAGAAGGACAAAGACCATCTAAATATGTCATACAACTTTCCATAATAATAAATATTATGACCCACAGGTTGACTTGGAAATCCATGGGGTATTGATTAACCAGGTAGTCATCGACTTTGGATCACAATTTAATATCCTACCTTGAGATACGTCGAAATAGTTGGGTCGGCCTTCATTAGCACAAACATTGAATTACCTCAAGCTTGCAACCAAATATTAATAGAGCCTATAGGTATACTCAGAAACATCAAAACTCAAATTATGGGTATACCAACACCAAACAAATTTGAGGTAATCAACTTAGTTTAAGCAATGTTGGCTTATGTGACACTTGTCGGTTGGCCATGGGGATGAAAAATGAAAGTCGATGTCTCCCTCAAAAAGGAAATAATCAAGTTAAAAGGGAGTGGAAGAAAAATAATAATCCCTCTGGACCCTAATGAAGGGAAACCTTGGAGTGAATCATTGCATGAAGATCAAGAAGTGTGATGTACCAAATAATTCATGAACAAAGATATTATTTCAAACCAGATGTGAAAGGATAAATCTTAGAAGAATCTCCCCTGTCAGTCGGACACAATTCTGACTCAGCTCTATACAACTGACAGATAGAAAATTATGAAGTGCACTCAAAAGATTGTTTGACCATTGAAGCAATCCCAATTAAATGTCCCAGAGCATGCTATTCAATTCAAGAAGTACCTATATTGTATGAAAATAGAATTTGACAAACTCCTACACTTATTTCGACCGACAACACGATGAAAAATCCACTACGCTACAACGAACAAAACATTTTGTCGATGCATGTCAAGGAAGTTTCTAAATATGTCGAAGAAAAAGGAAAGACTCAAAGCCTAGTGGAAACCTTCACAGGCCAATCCGCGAGATGGTGGGAAACACATTCCCCAAGACTAAAAACATGGACAATTGTATCAACTTACTTTGTATAATTCTTTGGAGAAAATAAACTATCCAAAGTAGCTAACATCCCTATATTCAAGGCTGGGTACGATCCAACCAAACATATCCACCATTGTGAGAATGAATGGTGCAGAATAGGATATAGATATGAAAGGGTATCACCGCACATGTTTCCGAACACACTAGATGAAATACCAAATAAATGGTACAAAATCGAAGAAGCATGTGGACATACACTCAATTGGTCTAACATTAAAGAAAATTATCAAAGACTTCGAATTTATTGTGAAGGAGGAACATCTAAGAGAAACAACACAACAAATTAAAAGCTTCCTAGAAAAATCGACACCAACTATACAAAAGGAAAAAGGGAAGATGATGGTCAACATAGGATCGACATCAACTTGCCACCTTGTTTCGACAAAGAATAATGAAAATACAGCAGCATGAAGAATCGATATGGAAAATACAACATGTCTTGGCTAGATTTTTTGATGGAAAAGTGACCACCCATCGATGCAAGACTATGTAAAATTAGTATTAAAAATATCTAAGGAAGAAAAGGAGGAAACTGAAAAACCCGACTTCCCAGAAAGCTTCACCAAAATAGAAAAAGGGGATTGGAATATCGATGAAGAAAACCACGAGAGTGGATGAATGCTGAAATAAAGACAAAACAGTTCAACATATCAAATGACAATCGACACAAAATGTCAAAAGTAGGGGACTATTGGACGAAGAAGGAGACAGCGAACTTAGTCGACTTACTCAAAGAATATCATGATGTATTTTCACGAGACTATAAATATATAAAAGGACTTGTAGAAGATATGGGAGAAATGAAAATTGAACTCATTCCTAGAGCAAATCTGATCAAAAAGACACCTTACAAATTAGCTCACAAATATAAGCCTGTCGTTCAGAAGGAAATCGATGGAATGTTATCAAGAAGCATGATATATCCAATCGACAAATTCGTTGAATGGGAAAATCCTATGGTGGTTCAGCCGAAGAAGCATGACCCTAAAATGTTAATATTTTGCGTTGACTTCAAAGGTATCAACAAACTAACTTGAACGGATTCTTTCCCCACTCCATTCGTCGAAAAAATATTTAATAAAGTTACAGGTCATGAATGTTACTCATTCACAGACATATTTTCTGGATACAATCAAGTGCCTATAGCTAAAGAAGATCAACCGAAGATGGCACTTGTCTTTAAATTTGTCTCCTTCGCCTATAAGTTAATGCCATTTGGGCTAAAGAATGCCCCAGCAATATTTTCAAGAGTAGTAGTAAAATCATTTCAAGAATACATCTACAAGACAATGGTTGTCTACTTTGATGATTGGACTATATAGAGCCTATTGAAAAACCATATACAATGGCTCATATTAATGCTTGAGCTATGTAGACAAATCCAATTGTCTCTCAATATTAAGAAGTGCATATTTTCCACACCGATTGGCATTCTCTTAGGCCACGTGGTATGTAAGGATGGTGTAGAAGTAGACATCGAAAAAATCAAAATCATCCTCGACTTGAAGCCACTTGTAAATCAGAAACATATTAAAATCTTCCTCATACATACTAGGTATTACCAAAAATTTATATGCCACTATTCAGATATCACTTTCCCAATGGATGAGCTACTTCAAAAAGAAATTGAGGTTAGATGGAGTCAAGACAGTCAGGTGTCATTTTAAATTTTAAACAAGAAATTGGTCGAAGCCCCCATTCTAAAATTCCCCAACTGGTCAAGAAGGTTCCACGTCCATGTTGATGCTTCAAATTTTTTTGTCGGGTCGGTTCTAGTGCAACCATATGATGACATAATTAACCACATGTTGACGGGTCCAAATGTCATGTCAAGAAGATGAGAGAGAAGGATCGATGGCAGGTACCAATTATACCTACTCTTGTTTGGGGTAGTGTTTCCTCTGAGTTTATGGGCCTCAATTCCGCACAAAATTAAAAGAATAAGATAATGAACTACCACCCAAAGAGTTCTAACTAATTCTAAGACTAATATAACTAAAGAAAACTAATTTAATCTAACTACTTCTAAACTTTCTCGGTAGAAAAGCTAATAGATGAGTATAGTGAAAGGTAATATCTATACTACAGAAATAGTTCATGACATCCTACACATGTTAGCAAAATAATATTATAGAAATCATCTCAAATAGTTGAAGAGAAAATATATAAGATTATCTCTGCACTCATAAGAAATCACAATAGTAAATGATTCTAGCTACTAGACACATAAATACTTCATATGTTCAATACCCATAAAACTTAAACCACAAACACAAGTGTAGAATAGCCCCACAAGCATTTGCAAACAGTTATGACTTCAAAATGCCTCCTTCTCTTTATTATTCAGAGATAATAGTACCATCTTTTTTTACAAAGGGCAAAAGTCCAATTCCATTCAACTAGCTCCCTTTTATAAAACAAGAGAGTGACTCTTCAGCTCTCATGACCCTTCATTTCATTTTTCCCCCAATTTATTTTTTACCTTCCGAAAATATAGATGTGGGAGTTACAAATGGAATATGAAGAGACTCATGGGTGGTTACATTCGACTTATGGCAGTTTACAAATGATATTCGTTACAAAATAATCATTGACTCTTCTCATTGGCGTTATCTTCAGTTCCTTGGAATTTTCTGGGCATTTCTAGCTTTTGTCTACTCAATGAAATCATTCCAGATTATTCTCCTCTATATTATATTTCTATTGGGCCCTTTCTAGTCTGATTTCATTGCATGTAACTCAAGATATGATTGTTTGGAGTCTGCATATCCAGTTCTGCATCCGAATTTGGGTTCCACCTGTGTTTTGCATTTTCAGGCCCTTTTTTCTCTAAATCTTCCAGCACTATCCATCCTAGCCTATTCTTCTCTCCTCTATCTTTCCATCAATCTATTTCTATCTTGATTTCGTTACTCGTAGCTCCAGATATGACTATTTGAAGTCTACATATTTCATTTCCCCCCCAAATTCATGGCTTCTTGTTCTCTGCAAATTATGATATTTTATGTCACTTTCTTTACAATAAGACCTCCTCCATTACATTCCTTTGTTCTATAAATTTCCAAATAGGTATCATGGTCTATATTTCGACACATGTAGCCCAAGATATGTCTGTTTAAAAAATGTTTCTTGAATGGTATTTCAAGAGAGTTGGTCGGGTCGGGAAAATTGGTTAGGTTGGAAAAAGGGATCGGCGTCACGAGATCAAGTTGGAGGATCGGATCGAGAGAGTTGATCAGTTCAGAGGATCAGCATCGGGATATTGGGTCGAAGGATCGGCGTCGGGAGAGTTGTTCGGAAGGGAGTTGATTGGGTCGGCAAAGTTTGGTTATCGCTGGAAGTTGTGATTGAAAGATCTGTAGCATTTTGGTATGGATGAATTCTAACGAAGAAGAGTGCTCCAAGATTGAATTTGGGACTGAGGGGTCGGGTGGTAGGTTTCATGTCAACATCAATGTTAGTGCCACATCATACGACACCAATGACAGGGGGGCACATGGATGCCACATGGCAGTGAGGTGGCAATGGTGAGATTTGGCTTAGGAAACTTTGGGACGCCGTAACTTTTGATCCGGAACTCGGATTTAAGTATGGTTACAACCATTTGAAAGATATGGACTAGAAAAATACAACTGTGAGGTTTAGTTAGAGAAAATAATTGAATAAAATAGAGGGAAATTTCAATAAATAAAGGGTAGGCTAAAGGGGGAAGAGCATCAAAGGATTCCCCCACATGCATCTCAAGGTTGGAGCAATCGTGAAGAAAAGAATACCATGTTAACTTGTTCCTGCAGCTACAGAATGAGACAAAATCAATTATGCAATTAAGATGACCTTTGCCAATATATCAAAAACATTATATTTCCTTGCCTTTAAGCAAACTCATGAATAAGTCTAGATTTTGAAGAACATGAAGAGGAGAGGTTGATCAAAGGAAATCATCTATGATATGCATTAAATAATTATCATGACAACTTCATGCATCTAATATCTAGCACATGGAAAGTATTAGTGACCTTATGAATCAAGTTAAGAGTTGTCCAATATGTGAGAGTATAAATATGAAGATGTTAAGCACCATATGCTAGCAAGCTTTAAATAAGTCATTCAGGGAAATTATTAACAACCTACATCAAACTCATTCAAGACATGTACTATATCATCAAACCTTACATCCATATGAAATCATTAAACACTTGGGAAACTGTATAAGGTAGAAACACAATGTGTCAACCACTCATATGAATGTCAATGAAACATCATAGGTAAACTAAGAATCATGAAGACATTTGAAACCATAAGATCAAAAGAGATAACAAACCTCCATCAAAGTAATCATTAGTCCAGACCAAACCTCAACTCCCTCAAAGTAGGCAAAGAAATAGCATCATGCTCGAGTAGCACAGGATTAGGCAATATGCTTAAGATTTTAGTGGGGAGGGGCAGGGAGTTCCTTTCACTTGTAAAAGAAAAATTAAAGGGGGGTTATTGCGGCCACAACAAATGACGACACACTGAAGAACCAACTATCTTTGTCAATAGAATTTTAGGTCCCATACTTTAGATCTAAGTTTTAAGATAAGTTCAACAAACTGCAAACAATTTTCCAATAATCATGGGATTGTAACACGATGATGCCAAAATTATAGAAGATATAACCCAATATTTCTAGTACTTTTAATCTAACACTCCCTTTTCTAAGGGCCAATTAATGAGATAAATTATTTTATTGGTTTCACACTTCATGTTAGATTTGGTTCAACCATGGGCTTTCACATTTATTAACAAGTAAACATCTACATAAGTGTGTTCCTTACCTCTCTTTTCCCGGCATTGCTTCATTGCCAACGAGCGTCCATAGCCCCGACGAAGTTGCCTCGGTACCACACAAGCATATCCCTGTTGCCAGCAGGCATCCATAGCCCCGACGGGTTTACTTGTACTTGCCACACTATTAACAGTGCTTTCAACTTCCTTTTTTATTTCATAATCTGCTCACCCTTTTAGATTTTATACATAGATATGCATAAGTACATAGGGTGTGAAGGAAGTGGTGTGATACAAGAGTTAATTTTATTTTTTGAGTAGATGTTATGCATTTTAGTTTAACCCACAAGTTTTCCCAAATACCATCATAGTATTGGCCATTTTATTAATGTGAAGTGAGTGGATCTCAAAGAAAAAGATAGATAATCCATGATACTTATGGATTATCATGGTACGCTCAATAGGCACATGCATTCCACCACAACTATCAGTCCATACCTAAAGTTGAGAACTTCATAAATGTTCATTCAGATAGATCAACCCATGCATCTTATGACTTGTAAAAAAAATCTTCAATATCTGACCATAATTGGACAAGCCCCTCACTCAAATTTAAAGAGTAATCCTAAAGGCAGACTAAGAGTCAAACTAGCTCAGATAAATGCCAGCATTCAAATCAAAATATGGAAGCAATATGTACAAGAAACAAAAAAGCCCTAAAACTGAGTTGAATTCATGAAAAATAATCAAACTAAAAGGAAACTGAACCTTTGGTGTCAATCATCAAAAGGATGAAAACTGGTTGAAAAATAAGAATAGAACCCAATAACAAGTAATAAATTTGGTGGCAGCAACAGAAAAGTGTTTTCAATGAATTTTTGAGGAGGAATCCAAGGGCAATAACCTATCAAGACATGTGAATCATTCAATATCAATCCCAACAAAAAAAATCCCAAAGTTTAGATTTGAAATGAAGGACAAAACA
>JASDQU010241873.1:7807-24785 GCA_032191745.1 Picea mariana | reverse complement strand
GCAACTGAGAATGGTCCACACACATCTATGTGAACTCTCTCTAGGATCACCAAAGCACGGCTCTCCTTTTCATGAAGGGTGGAATTTACATACTTCCCCATGGTGCAACCCTTGCACTGATCTAACTGAGCAAGTGTTCCCATTGAAAGCCTAGTGGATATTTTCTACATGATTTTCAAGGCTCCATGATGAAGATGGCCCAATCGCCTGTGCCATAATTCGCCCTCATCCTGGCTCACAACTTTTTTTTCCTTGTCCATCATGGAAGCGCAACCATCTACCTCCATCTTGTAGATATTCTTAACTTGAATCCCTATCTTCTTGACTTGACCCATCGTTTTATGTCGCAGGAAGGCTTTTCCATCACTGAAAACAACATCATAGCCTCTGTCCTCCAACATTGCGACTGAGACCAAGTTTTTCTTCATACCTTGAACATGCATAACATCTTTCAATTGAAATGGTTTACTTGACTCGCTCTGAAAGGTAATGGTACCAATTCCATTTGCACTGTATTGTGTATCGTTGCCCATGTCTATATGCATTTTGAGATCTTTCTCCTCCAAGTCACTAAAAATCTCCTTATCTCCCGTCATATGGAAGGAAGTGCCACTATCCAAATACCACACCGATCCCAATGCACTTGACGCCATGAATGCGATCAAGGAGAAGTAAAGTTCAAATTGCGAGGCAAGGGCCTCACCAACTATAGCTCCAACATCCTTCTTGTTATTCTTCTTCTGCAGACAGTTAGTAGCGAGATGCCCATGTTCGTGACAGTAAAAACACTTCACTTTGGACAAATCTAGCTTCTTGCCTTTAGACTTGAATTTTGAATGGAATTTATTCCCCTTCCCTTTCCTTGCCTTGGAATCCAAAGAAAAATCCTCTTCATCATCATGATTTGATGAAGATCCATCTATGGTGTTCCACCTGAACTCCTACACCAAATCTGACCATAGTCGTTCCCAATATGGCAATTTTTCCCTTCCATTGACAGAGTCTTGATAACTGTGCCAACTCTTGGGAAGTCCTAGGAGATCCAAGCTCACAAAATCATCATCAGTGACTGTTATACCCACACTCCCTAGCTCATCTCGGCATTAAACAAACTTCGTGAGATATTTTGGAATGGAGTCGCTCTTCTCCATCTTGATCTGCCTTAGTTTATCTTTAAGTGCCAATTTCCTATGGTCGCTGCTGTTTTGTAATAGATTCGTCAAAGTATTCCACATTGCATATGGTGTGACTTTACCATGGATGATTGAGACAATGTGGTCTCGTACTCCCTCCAACATGATCCTTCTCGCCTTTTCCACTTTATTTTTCCATGCATCAAGATTTGCAGTGTCTGCAACATCTAGCTTAGGAACATATTTGTCAATGAATTCCTTCAAGCCATTGTCTTCGAGTACTGCCTCCATCCTGTCCTTCCAATAAATGTAGTTTGAGCTTACCTTGAGTGCATACTCTAACCTCAAGCCATTGAAATCCATTTCGATCTTGAATTAGCTGTAGCACCAAGAAAGTCTTTCTGCAAATTCAAATTCTATCCAATCACAAACTCAGCTTCTGCAATCTTCTTTGCTCTGATACCATGTAGAAATTTTAATACAAATTATGTATTGCCTAGATTCTCCTGTTCTAACAATTATATTCCATTGTTAAATACATAATCACTTCTACAAATATTCTTGCGGAATTTAAAACACGATCGCCAATTGCAATATCAAGAAGAAAGATCAGTCACACATAACACAGATGTTTTTACCGGGAAAGCATAAAGCTAAAAACTCCACTATCATATATTATTTATATATCATAGATCATGAAACAATCTCATACAAAATGCTAATCCAAGTGTTCTTAGTACAATATACAATCATCTCACACTTTCATACAAAAATTGGAAATTTCAAGTGCCAATTTACTGGTTCTAGACAACCTGCCTCCTTTGCGTAATCCCTGCTAATGGAAATACCTGCAATGAATTAATTCCTCTTGCCTAGGATGTGCATTCCTCATTGGCACATCCAATGTGTGTGTGGTTGCATGAATGCATCCACTAAAGTCACAAATGATAGTCAAACTATCCCTTTCACCTGTTATCTCAACTGGGTCTCCACTGGATCTAACATGCATGTAGTTAATAGTGGTAAATATTCAGTTGCATGTGAGATCACTGATTGTGAATTAATTAATAATTAATTCAATGATCTCTCACTAGTGTAAGTTTAGTTACAACTAGTACAACTCAGCTTAACTCACATAACTGAGTTAAACTACTTTACAAATCACATAGCTACACATATAACTCTGTTACAACTTCGAATCACTTAGTTACAACTAATTTGACTTGCATGTCCCACCAGTCAACCTTTGAACTCGAATTTCCTATAGCTAACTGATTTTCCATTTCAGTTAACTATTTCCAAGTGCTCATTGAGAATAGATTAATATTTATTGTCCAACTATTATTAAGGGATAATAATAGTCAAAATACATCTGTAAATAGAACACCATCTATAAATAGAACATCATCTATAAATAGACTTCCACCTAAAAATAGTCTGAGGCTCCATCCTAGTGTAGGTGCATAATTTTTACTAGGATATTCTTGTTGAATATCAATTTTTGGAACATCCATGTTATAGGTATTTACCATCAAACTTCCTCATATCATATTTGGAATGAAGTAGTTCCTTGGTGCCGCATTGAAACCTAGATGATGCAGACCTGAAGTGATGAATAATCATTTTTTTGGGGCTCAATATTTATTTCCTCCACAGTTAAATGATTTCCTTGTGTACTGATATCTCCTTGAGAAAATCTCTCATCTAGGGTACATAACATGATGGTTGACATGGAATTTTTCAATTCTTCCATCTTCTTATCCATCTATACCCTATTTTCTTCAATGTTCTTTTCCAGAAAKATTTCCATTTTATATTCCATTTCCTTTATGATGATGACAATATTGTTCTTTCTAGTCTGGAAAAGAAGGGMAAGTTCAMGAAGATTGCTAGTGGAGAGTCTACCTCTCAAGTCARAAAGAAGGACATGATAAAATTTAAGTKCTTTTCATGTCAYAATTTTRGGCATTATACAGGGCAATGTCCACAAAGGAAGAAGGGTGGGAAAAAAATGCAACCARAGATAGTTGCATCAACAAAGGCTCAAGTGGATGAGTTTTGCAAKAAGTTTGAACATAGAGAGTTCTTACTTGTTTCCCAGACTTCCTTGGGAACCATATAAAMTAGTGCATGGTTGGTAGATAGTGGAGCCACATGTCATATGATAGGAGCACAAGAGGTGTTTGAGARCTTCAMAGAGTYTGACTCAGAGATGCAAGTGGAACTTGGTATGGGGACCAAGAATGTAGTGAAGGGATCTGGAATAATGTCATTTCAGATGGATTCAGGAAGGACATTGAGATTTATGGATGTTTTATGGGTTCCATAACTCAAGAGGAGTCTACCCTCAAYATCAATGATTGAGAAGAATGGATTTGGCATAGTATTCCAGGATGGAAAGACACTAATCAATCCCAGAGGATATAGCTCARACACAACAACTATTATAGGAGTTAGAGAGAGAAAMTTGTATAGGGTAAAGGGACAACCTATGTGGGTAGTGGAAAGCACTAGAGTGAAAAAGAACAAGGAGCATGTATATATGAAGGTTGAGCATATTAGAGGGAGTCAACCTACATGTTCAGATGGGAAGGAGCACCCTTCCAAGTATATCAAGAAGGATTCATGGTACAAGATGGCCATGTAGGATGCTTAGGAGCAAAAGGCTTCTAGGAGAATGATCAAAGTGAATTCTTAAAGGATAGGTATGAGAGAGATGACATGGATATATTTCATGTCAGAGGGAGCAACCAATCAAGTGGATTGGAGAGAAGGCATGGTAGTAGATCTGGTAGTGAAGATAGATCCAACTTCAGGTGGGAGAGGTACCTTCCTCGCTAAGAGGGAGTGTTGATGTTAGTGGTCACATTGGAAAAGTAATTTCACATTGGCATGTGTCTAGCATGTGGAAGTTGTCGAAAGTCTTCTATCCTTGAGTTTAATTTAGTTAAAAGGAAATAATTAAAGTAAATATGTTTTTTATTAGTTAGTTGAGTTATTTAAGGAAAGTGATAAAAGTA
The DNA here is from genome assembly GCA_032191745.1 of Picea mariana. Lineage (NCBI taxonomy): Eukaryota > Viridiplantae > Streptophyta > Pinopsida > Pinales > Pinaceae > Picea > Picea mariana. Next base: position 20,632 of record JASDQU010241873.1, on the reverse strand, counting down.
ATTAGCATGTAATATGAGCATGTAAATCTACAGTGAGTGTGAGAAGTAATCTCAACCATCAATCACTTTGGATATTAGAAATAGATTGTAACTCATGATTATAAAAGCAAGGCTAGGGTGAAGGAGGAAGACACTTGTGTGAGATACACTTGTGAGAGACTTGTGTTGAGGGATTCGACACAGTGAATTTAATGAGATATCAAGGCCAGAGACTTTTGTGAGAGGTCATAGTCAGGACATTTTTTGAGATTCCAAGGTTGGAGATAACAAAGAAGGAATTTTGCTAGTGCRGAGAGTGTAGAAGAAAATGAGGACTTTTTCTTACACAAGAGTCAAGAGATCTCACCKGTTGGGTGAAGAGGTTCCATCCAAGTGTTGATGTAGAGAGGGTTGGTTCATGAAGGACTATGATTCAAGATCTTGGATACATGGAGAAGGAMRCCCATCTAGGGATCATATAAATCAAGGAGAATATAGAGAAGAGGTAGCCACATGTGGGTTTTAGCTGATTTAAGATAGAGGAAAGCATAGCGTCGTATGGAAGTGTCCRTATAGTATTTCCATACATGTATGCAAATTTCATTGGAGACAATTACGTATGTATGTGGGTTTTCTAAAGGAAAGGTGAATACACCTAGAAAAGTGTGTTGGTACAGGGTCGCACAACAACACAAACATTGCCAGGTTTTTATATAGTGCATATTCTCTTAGTGGGCCATTTTCCTTGTTACGAGAGCGCTGTTTTGACCTTACTAAAAGCATCTTAGAACTAGTTTTCACTCTAAGGTTTTTCCAGGGGTTTATACCCAAAAATATTGGTGTCTTGTGCATGAGATTTTGGTTTCCTAGTTTATTCTTCTGTTGCATGTTTAGTTGATTAATCAGTTGTGATTTAATTCAATAAGTGATTTATTTTGAATTAACATGTGGGTAGAGATAATTTCAACATGGTATCCAAGGATACCAAGGGTTTTTAGAGAAAATCAATGTTATATACAGGACTTTAGAGACATTTTCTTTGGTTCCTTTTTCCCATGTCGTTTCGTTCTGACATGTAATGATATTGAAACTGACATATAGGTTAGATTTTCCCCTTCATGTATTTTTTCATTATTCGTTTATTGGTTATTTTTTCCTTAGGATCGACCCAACTGAGTTGCGACATGGAACTTCCTTGGTTGTTTATAAGTGTTCTAATTCATGTGGTAGAACCTATCATTCATGGGTTCCCTAGTTAGAACCTTGTTTGTAGTTTGGTGCCCATGCTCATTGTTACACACCAAAATGTCACACTTAAGTGTCACATCTCTTTACACCTAAGTGTCACAAATGCCGTAAAGTGTCATATGCACCTTACTAAGTGTCACATGCACTTGATCAAGTGTCATATGCACCTTACTAAGTGTTGCATGCACTTCGTCAAGTGTTGTATGCACCTTACTAAGTGTCACATGCACTTCATCAAGTATTTTATTCACCTTAATAAGTGTCGCATGCAATTTACTAAGTGTCACAACTACTTAACACCATGGAAGAACATTTGTCACAATACCTAGGTCATTTTGGAGGAAGAAACCCATCATTTGAAAGCCAAAAACATGCCTTTTACTTGGAATTTTGATCAGTTTTGGAGGGTTTTTGAAGGTCAACGTCCCACTACCCATGTATAGGGAGTTTTGATCTCCTATCAATGCCACCCTTCCCATGTATATGGATATTTTATCCCCTTTTTCAACACACTGTATACAGTTATGAGGGAGCGTTGATGTGGTTAAAGGATTTTATAACCATCCCACCTTTTTTTAAGGGAAGAGATATGAGGAGATTCAAGTTTGTTTGGGTCAAGGATTCAAGTCACCCTACTTGGATCCATCTTAGGCAACCTAAAGAAGCCAAATCACAACTTATGGAGTAAAATTCTCAACTATTTCCAAAAATATCTCATTGTGGTTAAGCCTATAAATCCTATATAATGAGGGCATTTCCATGGTGAAATGAGAGGAATCCATTCAAGCATAATCATTCCAATATCAAGAAATTCATGCAAGGGATGGACTGGAGATCTTGGAGAAGTTACTGCAACGTCAAATGTGATTTGTAAGTGCTTTTTTTATAGTCTTTCCATTAATATAAACTTGGCCTATTCCCTTCAAGTTCATGTGTTCAAACATATGCTTCTCTATTGTTGTTTCATTCATCGTAGATAGATATATGTTGTGTAACCACATAGAGTATAAGAAGGAGATTCTTTGTTTTCCATTGCAAGTTCTATCTTGTGCATAAGATCTTGGAGATCAAGGTAAGAGGTTGGAGCAGCGAGGACGACCATCGTAAAAAGCTACACCACGTTCTCTTCCTTCTCAGTTTTGTTGTTCAAATAGATCTAGAGGGATGTTAGTGTCCACTTGTTATATTTTGTCTTTGGGTCAATAACAATATTGATCCCAAAGGGGAGTTCAACATGTTTGTAGGGTGAAATTTCTCACAATAGAAAAATGACAACTCCACTGGGGAAGAACTTTGACTAGTCTTCCCTTGGTTATCCTAGTCCTTGTTGAGTCTTGTTTAATTTTTGATTTTGAATTTTTCCTCTTCCCTGTGCTTCATTGAAAATTTTACAAAGTCATTTATCGATTTCTGTTGAATCTGGGAAAATTTTGGTGTTTTCCAACACTTCCAGGCATCAACACTCCCCCATAGTGGCATATAGAGTGTTGATTACCATGATCAATGCTCCCCCATAGTGTCTTACATAKAATTTATYCTTTTTCAAGGCCTTGTTTCCCTTGTTACATGATTGTTGATCTCCTCTTTTGCTTGGTTTCAAGATTTGTTTCCCTATTTTTCTCAGTCCTCTGATTGGAGGCTTTGTCCCAGAGTCATATATGTTTGGTTTTGACTTTGTTTGTCTAAGAGATTGAAATTTATCACTTATTTTACCTCCCTTGAGTTCAAAATTTATTTAATTTGTGAAACTATATGATTACGTTGGGCTAACAAGATCCCTTAGTGTTGTTAGAAGATTGGTTGTCATTGATGTCAACCCTAGTCATTGGTTGTGGAACCTGCAGTTGATCATGATATATGGAAATGAAGGACAACACACATACATAGGATGATAAAAAGAAATATAGCGTACATACGAGGGATGATAAGAAGATAGGTAGCGTACTTAAGAAAATGATTGAGGAAGTTCTAAGGAAGGAACATGGTGATCTCTAGTTCAGGTTTTTGTGTAATGGTTATATTTTGTTGATGGTAATATTTTGATGTAAAGGTTTATTATCTCTTATATATTCTTGGGTGGAAGGAAGGGGCAACGATAGAGGGTTTAACCCTCCCTTGAACTTGGAAGTTGTTACTTCCCTTAATTGGAGGTTTGACCCTCCTTTGAACTTGGAAGAGTTATCTTCCCTTGGAAGTCATTACTTACCTTGAACAATAACTTATGATTACTTCTCATATATGGTGCATGGTGTATTGATTTTTTTTCCCTTGGAAGTCATTACTTCCCTTGAACAATAAATTATGATTAATTCTCGTATTTAATGCATGGTGTATTTGTGTATCTCTTCTACTATTCTTCATTGTTCATTGGATATTCTTCATTTTTCATTGGATATAAATTGAATATATAATCTAGTTGAAGTATAAGTTGAAAAAGTGTTTGAAATTTTACTTTCTACAGATTCATCCCCCTATTAGTATCAACAATTTGAATCAGAGCAGGTTACCATCAGTACAATTTAACCACTGGAAGGAAGATCCCGAAAAATGATGGAAGGGAAAGGTCACATTCCAAATGTGATGCAACACCCCTACCTTAGCAGGCTCTGCGTGGCCTCCCAGTCCTTGGATCTTTCTATTCCCTGAGCTGAAATGGCTCCTTGATTCCCAACTGGAATATCCAACATGCATAACCATAGGTCCTTCTTAGAAGTTATGCCTCTGCAAACAAGCACTAGGCACGAACCTCCACTCCACGTGACCAACCGATGTGACCATGACCTTCAACCGAAAAAGTGTTTCAGGTTTCGTGACTTCGCGATTTCTATTGTGAGTACCTCTGACTCCTTTGACTCTTGAAACCCCGAAATGGGCTAACAGATATTTAAATCCCCCCTTATGCATCAACCATGTGACCTCACTCACGTCTTGGGGTCCACCTCCGAGCGCATCGAGATTTCACGAATCGTGAGTTCACGATGCGACTCCTGTCCTTTCCCTGAAGTCCGAACTTGCGAATTCTTTTCCTTAGATCAACAACTCTAAACCCTCGATCATCTGATGGTCCATATTTTGTCGAGATTTCACGTATCGGGATTTTTCAACTCAAGATCTCCAAGTCATGACCTTCTCCACACTTCGACTCCCGAAATGCCAAAATTCGAAACCACAAGATCAACGACTCTTGTTGATCCAAATCTAACGATGACTATTCCTCCTGAGCTTGCGAGTGTTGAAATACACTCAGCCTTAACTTCTCCGCTGATCCACTAGATCCAATGGTCCATGGAAAATCGATAGCTCTCCCTCTGAGAATTTCAATCGTCCATTCAAGTTCTCAATACTTTCTGGCCAAATAACTTGGCATCTTTCCTCCTGAGCTTGATTTCTGCGAAATGAATTCAACCCTCATCTTCCCTTCGAACTCTTCGAAGCCTCTATCCTTCTTGAGCTTGGTTCTTGCTACAACTCAAGGATTCCAAGGGAATTCTTCCCGCACTCCTTGCGTCCTCCACGATAATCTCTGATTATCTGAACTCTCCAATTCTGTGCACTCCTCGCGACAATATCTCTTCAACCACTCATTGGGTTGAAAAATTCTAAGACTTCAACTGGCCTGCACACACCTTACACGACTCTGTGCTATACTTGCACTTCTCTTGGTATGAGAAAAACAATATCTCTCCTAATCTTTTCTGAGGTAAAACTCGGAACTTGTCGACGCACTCCTTGTGGACTTTCACTACACTCCTTGCAGGAATTATCAGGAAGAGAAACAATTGAAACTCATATACTCCCTCTCATAGACTTCATAGATTCAACATGAAATCATGCACATACACACAACATTGAAACAAAATCATAACAGATCATATAAGCAAAATGTAAACATACCATTCAATATATGCAAATAATATTCATCACAACACCATGAAATTGAGTCAAAGCGTTCTTATACTAACTCAAGTGCTTCTGTACATGGATTCTATAGAATCAACTATATTCTTATACAACTTCTACAATCTCTGTTCTTCTCTAGTCTCCTATTCTCTTGCTCTACAACTCTTTTTTTTTTTTTGAGAATAATGATACATTAAAATACATACGAGGGAGATTTATAGATTTTTCCCTCCTACTACTCAAGCTATCTAATAAAATTAAATCCTATATCTACTTTACATCTGCTCAAGATCTACGTTACAATCTGCTCAAGATCTACGTTACAATCTCCAACCCATGAAAACAAATATAACGTTTCCAGATATTACATTAATGCTTCATCCTTTCAAATTCAAAACATCCTCAAAATGCGCGCTGGTGCATATCCAGTTGTCCTTCCACTTTTGAGCTTGATTACGATGCTCCTGCATCATAATCCTCTGGTTGAAAAATTCATGGACTCCTGTTCATGAGCTCCTGCACCGTCTGTCCATGTTTCTGAATCTCTTCCTCATTTTCCCAACTGGCATCTTCAATCGGGTGTCCCTTCCACTTTACCAGATATTCAAAATATGTCTTCGTCTTCTTTCTAAATATTTGTTCAATGATCTTTTCCATCTATGGCTTTTCAGCTACATGCATCTGTTTGACCCACTGAACTTCCTTTTGTCTCTCTTTTCCTCCTGCTTCATTTGTTCTGTAAGGATACAAATCTTGTACATTGAATATGGGTGATATTCCCACACCATTTGGCAATTCTATCTCATAAGAATTTGCCTCAAATTTCCTCAGAATTTTACATGGCCCTATCTTTTTCATTTTCAGCTTATTATACGTTCCCCTTGGGAATCTTTCCTTTCTGAGGTGCGCTAAAACTAAATCTCCCACTTCGAACTGAAACTCTCTCCTATGTTGATTTTCTCTATGCTTATACTCATGGTTGGAAATCTGTAACCTCTCTTTAATATTACTATGAAGCTATTTCATCTTTGCTGCAAAATCTATGCTCCAACACTTCTGAACTCATGCTGCTCTAAGTGTCTCAACTCAGATATGCCTCTTGGTTGCATTCCATACATTATCTAGAATGGGCTCTGTCCTGTGCTCCGGTTAGGTGAGTTGTTATATGCAAATTCTTCTTGCGGCAGAATATGATCCCACTGACTGTGATGTTCAACTAATAAACTCCTCAATAAGTCTCCCAAACTTTGATTTACTACCTCAGTCTATCCATCTGTCCGAGGGTGATATGCTGAGCTAAAAAATAAATTAGTCCCTAGATTTTTCCATATTGTCCTCCAGAATGACCAACAAATTTGGAGTCTCTGTCTGAAACAATACTCTTGGTTAAACCATGAAGTCGAACAACTTCTTTGAAAAACAGGTTTGCGATGTGTGTTGCATCATTGGTTTTCTGACATGGAATAAAATGTTCCTTTTTTGAGAATCCGTCGACTACCACAAATATGGAATCACAACCTCTTTGTGTCCTCTGCAGTACTAACAAAAAATTCATGCTTACCGCATCCCACAACCTCTCTGGTACTGGAAATGGTTGATACAAACCCATATTCTATATTTTCCCCTTTGCGTGCTGGAAAATTCTACATCTGTTCACAAAATTCTTGACATCTGTCCTCATCTCTAACCAATAATACAAACTATTTAGTTGCACAAATGTCTTATCATGGCCAAAATGTCCAGACAATCCTCCACTATGTTTTTCCTTTAAAAGGTTTTCTCTCATATAACTCTTCGGGATACACAACTGATTTCCTTTGAATACTAATCCATCATGAATTAAGTATTCAATCCATTGGCTTCTGTCTCTCAGAACAGGATTCTCGCATGCTTCATAAGCATCCTTGAAATTTGAATCATCCTTGTACATGTCCTTAAGGCTATCAAAACCTAAGGTCTTCACATGAAACTCCTGCAGAATCAAACATTTCCTGCTCAATGCATCAACCACTTTGTTAGCAGTTCCAGAAATTTTCTTTATAACAAAAGTAAATTTCTGCATAAATTCAACCCATTTTGCATGTTTCTGGTTCAATTTTTCTTGTTTGGTTATGAATTGTAAAGCATGTTTGTCTCTATACAAAACAAACTCTTTTGGAACCAAGTAGTGCCTCCATTTCTTCAGCGCCTGTATGATTTCATAAAACTCTTTATCTTACATGGAATATTTCATCTTGGCATCATTTATATTCTCACTGAAGTATGCAACTGGTCTATTGTCTTGACTTAAGACTGCTCCAACCGCAAATCCACTTACGTCACATTTCACTTGAAATGTCTTACTAAAATCTGGCAGAACCAGAACTGGCTGTCCAATTATCTTCTCCTTTAACAACTTGAAACTTTTCTCTGCTTCCTCTACCCAATGAAAACATTTATGTCTTTTCTTGACTGTGTCCATCACTGGAGCAAAAATTCCACTAAAATTTCAGATGAACTTCCTGTAAAAACTTGATAATCCATGGAAGCTTCTGACTTCAAAGATATTCCTTGGCGATGGCCATTCTTTGATTGTTTTTACCTTCTCAGGGTCCATCTTCAACTCATTCGAAGAGATTACAAACCCCAAATAAATGAGTTCCTTATTCATGAAAGAAGACTTCATTAGATTTATCAACAAATTGTCTTGTTGTAACCTCCTCATCACTAGAGTTAGGTGTCTCAAATGTTGTTCCTCAGTCTTACTGAAGATCAATATAACATCAAGATACACAATTACAAACTTTCCAATGAAATCCTTCAAGACTTCGTTCATCAATCTCATGAAAGTACTTGGCACATTCGTCAAACCAAATGACATAACAAGACATTCATACAACCCTTCATTCGTCTTGAATGATATCTTCCATTCATCACCTTCCCTCATTCTAATCTGATGATATCTGCTTTTCAAATCAATTTTTGAAAAAAAAAATTCCCCACTCAAGCAATCCATCGAGTCATCCATCTTGGGTAAAGGAAATCTATACCTGATGGTGATTTTGTTTATATCCCTTGAGTCTGTACACATTCTCCATCCACCATCCTTATTTGGACTTAACACTTTTGGTACAACGCATGGACTCAAGCTTTCCCTAATCAACCATTTGTCCATCAAATCTTGGACTTGCTTATTAACTTCTTCATTCTCCTGTGGCGTCAATCTGTACGCTACCTTGTTTGGTAAACTCACTCCTGGTATAAGGTCAATGTGATGGCTTATACTTATAATGGGTGGAAATGAACAAGGTAAATCTTCCACCACTATATCAACAAAATTCTCCACCAGTTTCTGAATTTCTTCCAATAGATCATCTATAGAAGTACTGGTCAAGATGACTCTAGGTTTTCTCACCACAACAAACTGCATGTATTTTTCTTTCTTGAAATCATCCAAAAGTTCCTTCCCACTCATTATAAGTATAGTGTTGCTTGCGTCTGCTTTCACCTTCTTGTCTTCAATCAGAAGCAACATGTGTGTCCTACCATTATTTTCCAAGGTATATGTGTTCTTTCTTCCATCATGAAAAACATTCCTATCATATTGCCACAGTCTCCCCAACAAAAAATGATAGACATCCATGGGAATAACATCACATAAAATCTCATCTCTATATCCCCCTATCTTAAATTCAACTAAACAATATTTAGTGACTTTTACATGATGTCCTTTTTGCAACCACAAAACCTTATATGGGCTTGGATGTGCAACTATCTCCAATTCCAGCTTTTCCACCATTTCCGTGGATACTAGATTATTTGTGCTTCCACTTTCCACAATTACCTTCCATAACCTATCCTTGGTCTTGCAAGAAGTTCTGAAAAAAATGTTCCTCTAGACTGGGTTCTCTATCTCCTTCTCTGGCTTCAAGAGAAGTTTCCTCATCATTAAGGATCTTTCACCTTCTGCATCTTCTGCCTCAACATTTTTCCTTTGCACTTATGAAATGTGAGCTTCACCTCCTCCATCTATTTTTCTATCGGGACATTCAAAAGACTTGTGTCCGATCGTTCCAAAGACAAAACACTTTATCTCACCACCTCTACCTCTTCCTCTTCCTCTTGCTTGAGGAAAAGTGTTCCTATCGGCATACTGTCTTCCCTGTGAACTTCCTCCCCTTTCCAGGTGGTTATGAGGTTTATTTTCTTCATCCTTGGGATTATGTACTCTGTCTTGGGCAACTGCTTTACCTCTTCTATGACTTCTACCTCTGCCCATTTGAACTTTCTTTCGGGCCAATTTTACTTCCGCCTTTGAAGCAATTTGATAAGCATCTTCCACATTTCTGATTGTCACCATGCTCATCTCATCTTGAATTTCATATCTCAATCCATTCATGTATCTGGTGACTTTTTCATCATCACTCTCATGATGACTTTCCCTGATGTTGAGTCTGTAAAACTCCTTAGTATATTCCTTCACTGTCATCCCCTTCTGTTTCAAATTCTGCATTCTTCAAAACAAATTAATTTGGTAATCTTTGGGTATAAACTTGGATTTCATCTTTGATACCATCCTATCCAAGATTTTGATTCGTTGTTTACCTTTGCAATTCCTGTCAGGCTGCAGTTCATCCCACCACAGTGATGCATGCCCTTTCAGTCTAGTGACATCATGTTTTACTTTCTTATCTTCTTCAATATCCTCATATTCGAAGTATTTATCCAGAGCTCTAAACCAATCTTGCAACTCCTCAACGTCTAAGTTGCCTTCATACATCGGGATGTCCATTTTTTCCCTGGCCCCTATTCTTGAAATAGCTCTGAATAGAAGTTCCTCTGTAGCATCTTTGGCTACAAATTCCTCTTCTTCGGGTCTTTCTTCATTCTCATTTTTGGATTGAATGACATCTTCAGTATCAACTGTCTGTTTTTGTGTCGTCTCCATAGCATCCAATCGAGCACAAATTTCTCTCATTTCCCTTACCATGAATGGATCGAGCATCGGTCTTTCTTGATGTATTATTGGCGACATTATTTAAGTCTGTTCCACGCATAATTCAAATCACAACTCACCTTATGTCTCCCTTGATTACAAAAAACAATGATTGTAGGCTCTGATACCACCTAATGCAACACCCCTACCTCAACAGGCTCTGCGCGACCTCCTGGTCTTTGGATCTTTCTATTCCCTAAGCCAAAATGGCTCCTTGATTCCCATATGGAATCTCCAACATGTATAACCACATGTCCTTCTTAGAAGTTATGCCTATGTGAACAAGCACTAGGTGCGAACCTCCACTCCACGTGACTAACCGATGTGACCACAACCTTCACCTGAAAAGGTGTTTCGGGTCTCACAACTTCAAGATTTCTATTGTGAGTATCTATGACTCCTTTGACTCTCGAAACCCCAAAATGGGATAACAGATCTTTAAATCCTCCCTTATTCCTCAACCATGACCTCGGTCATGTCATGGGGTCCACCTCCGAGCACGTTGGGAGTTCCCGACTCATGAGTTCACGATGCGAATCCTGTCCTTTTCCGAAAGTTCGAACTTGCGACTTCTTTTCCTCAGATCAAAAACCCTAAGACCTTGACGACCTGATGGTCCAGATTTCATTGAGATTTTACATATCGGGATTTCACAACTCAAGATCTCCAAGTCACGACCTTCTCCACACTCCGACTCTCGAAATACAGAAATCGAAAACCACAAGATCAACGACTCCTGTTGATCCAAATCTAACAATGACTATTCCTCCTGATATTGCGAGTGTTGAAAGAAACTCAGCCTTAACTTCTCCACTGATCCACTAGATCCAACGGTCCACGGAAAATCGGTAGTTCTCCCTCTAAGAATATCAACCGTTTGTTCAAGTTCTTAATACTTTATGTCCAAATAACTTGGCATCTTTCTTCCTGAGCTTGAGTGTTGCGAAATGAATTCGACCCTCGTCTTCTGTTCGAACTCTTTGAAGCCTCTATCCTTCCTGAGCTTGGTTCTTGCTGCAACTCAAGGATTCCAAGGAAATTCTGCCTGCACTCCTTGCGGCCTCCACGATAATCTCTGATTATATGAACTCTCCAACTCTACTCACTCCTTGTGACAATAGCTCTTCAACCACTCATTGGGTTGGAAAAGTTTAAGACTTCAACTGGCCTACACACACCTTGCATGACTCTATGCTATACTTTCACTTTTTTTGGTATGAGAACAATGGTATCTCTCCTGAACTTTTCTGAGGTAAAACTCAGAACTTGTTGACGCACTCCTTGCAGAATTTCAGTGCACTCCTTGCAGGAATTCTCAGGAAGTGAAACAATTGAAACTCATACTCTCCCTCTCACAGTCTTCATACATTCAACATGAAATCATGCAAATACACACAACATTGAAACAAAAGCATAACAGAGCATATAAGAAAACTGTAAACATACCATTCAATAGATGCAAACAATATTCATCACAACACCATGAAATTGAGTCGAAGCATTCTTATATTAACTCAAGTGCTTATGTACATGGATTCTATAGAATCAGCTATCTTCTTATACAACTTCTACAATATCTGTTCTTCTATGCTCTCCTACTCTCTTGCTCTACAACTCTATTCTTTTTTTTTGAGAATAATGATACATTACAATACATATGACAGATATTTCTAGCATTTTCCCTCCTACTACTCAAGATATATAATCGAATTAAAGCCTATATCTAGTTTACATTTATTACATTAATTTCCTCCAAAAAACAAATGAGAGCAACCGCTCAAGATCTGCGTTACAATATCCAACCCATAAAAACAAATTTATCTTTTCCAGATATCACATTAATGCTTCATCCTTTCAAATTCAAAACATCCTCAAAACATGCGCTGGTGCATATCCAACTATCCTTCCACTTTTGCGCTTGCTTACGATACTCCTACATCAAAATGGGATTCCACCATTTGATGGAAACAATTATGCATACTGGAGCAACATAACACAAACTTACTTGAAATCTTTAGGAGTGGATATTTGGATCTCAATTGTCAATGGCTATAAAGTTATGAAAACCACTCCCACTGATCCATATGAGAATAAATTAATGTGTTGCAATGCAAAGTCCAAACATGTTATTCTTGGAGGATTGAAACCAACTATTGATAGCAAGGTGATGAGATACAATACAACTAAAGAGGTATGGGAAAAACCTAAAATTATCTATGAAGGTGATCCTTAAGTCAAGTAGGTCAAACTTCAATGACACATGGCACAGTTTGAAAAATTGAAGATGGATGAAAAGGAAGAGATTGCAGCCTACTTACTCAGAGTGGATGCAGTTGTCAATGCTATAAGAGGATTAGGATAAGAGCTCAATGAATCCTTGGTTGTACAAAAGGTATTGAGATCAATACCTTTGATATATGATGATAAGATATTTTCTTGCTAAGCCCTAAATAGTGGCGCATTACCCCTTAATTGGGGCATATTACATTAGTAATGTTATTTTGTTTATGTCATCTTTAGTCCATTAGTTTTAATTATACCTCCTAGTCTCCTATATATACCAAGGAGACATTTTCATTTGGAATCATATTGAATTTGGACATTTATGTGGGAATAAGGAGGTTTCCCCCTTGAAGAGGCTTATTATTTGAATTTATCTCTTTTTCAAGGCGTTGAGTACTTATTCTGAGGTTTTTCTATGCTATATTGATATTTGGTTCCTA
>JASDQU010241872.1:40950-74436 GCA_032191745.1 Picea mariana | reverse complement strand
GAGTCCCTTCAAAACTTGTTTGGAATAAACTATCGTGTCCTTGGCTTCAAAAGTTACTTTCTCAGCTTTCCACAGCGCAATCATTTAAATTTTCGCGGGTTAGTTGTTGAAAGCTGTCACTTTCCACAGCTAACGGGTCATAAAATGAAGCTTTGCGCTGGTGAAAGTCCCGATTGCGCTAAAAATGAGTTTTTACCTCCAAAATTTTGATTTCATCAAAATTCATTGTGTTCTAGATTTCTCACCTTGCATATTAACGGCGACTTGAGCGAGAACCTTTAGATCTGGATGAGATTTTTGCCTCAATTTTTGTTTCAACCTCCTTATCTGCCTTTTGAGACATTTGGCAAGCCACCACAAGTTGTTGTAGTCTTTGGTGAGTTTTTTCTTCCTCTTCTTCTCTATGACACTTTCCTTAGCCAATCTTTCAAACGTAGCATTGGTCTTGGCGAAGTTATCAGACAACTTCTTATACCTTTCTTTAATCACCCGCTCCAAGACTTCTTGCTGAGATATGACCTCTTTCAAATGCTTGATTTTTTGAGACTTCTTTGACTTGGAGCTTTTCGATGTTTCTCCCTGTTCTGTCTGATTGAAGGTTTCATAGTTCTGTGCACACTCAGCTAACTGCTCAGGACTCTTGGTGACAGGGCATTGATCTTGCTGCTCTGATTCTGAATCTGAATAGGGCAAGTTTAGTATATTGGTTCTCTTCCCTGTACTCTGCTCTGTAGGATACTCTGTGTTTTTCTCTATACACTGTTCTATGGTCTGTTCATGTGGTTTTCTCAAAGTTTAATTTTCTCTTCAACCTGTGAGGCTTCATTCCAGATATTCTGTCTTCTGGAGGTCCTAGCAGGGTCCTTCTTTTTCTTGAACTGCTTTGAGGAGATGATTGTTTCTTTGAACCCTTCCCCTGTTCATTTCTAATCTGGTTTTGTGTTTCAAAACCTTCCCAGAATAGAAAATGCTCCCACCTCCTTCCCTGTTGTTTCAATTCCTCCAGGATAATCAATTTTATAAGACCGAAGTGACACAGAGTAGTTTTTATGTTCAAGGGTTGAGCTCTAATCTTCTTGCAAACCTTAGTCAAACTTTTATGTAGGAAATAAGGCAAATTAAGAGGGGTCTTGCCTGTGAAATGATCCAGGAGTTTGAAGTGGTACATCATAAGTTTATCATACCTTCCCTCCAATGTAATGTACAATTGGATACCTCTGAACAACTCCTGCCATTCTTCATCTAGATAAGAAACTAGCATACCCTTTTTTCATGCCTTGTGCTTGTACCCTTCTTTCAAATAAACTCTGAAATCCAAATTTTTGGGAGCGGTGGTTTTAAACCACTTCTGACCGGTTCTTGGTAGGCCTGTTGCTACAAAAATAGTAGCTTCATCCACCACAATATCCATGGACCCGACACGAGCCTTGTTCCCATCGAAAGTCTTGGCAAAGGCTTCTGCTGTAGACTGGTGGCAACCGACTTGCAACCTTTCCACGAATTCAAAATACCCTGCATTCAAAAAATGTCTCTGGACCTCGGGGTGTGTCTGTAAAAAGGACAGGCTATCCAACTCCCTCTTGAGTAGAGCACCACTGCGTTTTCTCACCATTTTGTAACTCGAAGATCCTGTCAATTTGTAACCCTTGCAACTGTTGGTCGAACTGATGTTCTGCACTGTTGAAAGCACTTCGGGAATCAGCTCTTGTTTTAAAACATTTGAAACCTTGAAAAGCCTCTGCGAATAGGGTATGATATGGAAACGATGACTTTATTTGATGCTTATCATGCCGGCAATATGTCCTCTATACCTGCACTACTGCATTCGAGCTTGACATCCCTGATGCCATGATTATAGAACGTGAGTTTCTGAGCCGAATTAGTGTCATGATCCTATTCTGACGTGCAGAATTGTGTTTCCATCATTACCCACTCTTATCAGTGCATGATTTAGATTTGTCTGACGTGGGATGATCATATCATCATTGCCTTCAGACGTGGATATCACGCATGTGATTCCCGCTTCCTTCAACCACGACCCGCGGAAAACGCCTCTATTAACTGTTCATACTTGACGCTTTCACCAGCGCATGACCCTGTGGAAAAACCCGATTAGCTGTTGAAAGTGTTCACTTTCCTCAGTGCGTGACCTTTTAAAATTTCTCCTTAGCTACGGAAAGTGTTCATTTTCCCCAGCGCGTGTCCTCGTAAAAACCGCTCCATAGCTGCGGAAAGTATGCACTTTCAACAGTGAACGACCCGTGAAACTAATTGTTGAACTTTTTGAACTTCACCACTTTCCACAGCGCATAGACTTATGAGAAGCACCCCTTAGCTGTTGAAAGTCGCCACTTTCCACAGTTAACATTCAACTTTTGGACACACGTTAGCTGTGGAAAGTAAATTATGCAAATTTTGAAAAGAAGACTTTATGGATCATATTATTTTCTAGGACGAAAACCGAAACCTAAGTTTTGCAACTATGGAAACTTCCAAAAAATGACTTGAGGTTACAACTTATCACCTAAAAAGGCAAATAAATTCACCAATTTATTTGAGGAGTTAACACACTGTACCACCTAGGAGGATCACTTGTTTCAACTGATGATTAGAAAACACTAGATATGGCTCCAGAATTTGTACAAATTTAAGAGGTTGATAATGGAGTAATGGCTTCCTTCTTGAATGTGTGAGTGCATGGTGAGAGTGTCCATAATGGTTGAGAACCCACAAGAACGATGACTTTTCCCACATAAAACTACATGTGTCAGGATTGACACTTGGCTTCATGAAGTGGCATGAGCTCCATTTAACATTCATTCCCTTTCCACAGGAACTTAGGATAACATAGGTTATGTCCAACCTTTTTTTTTAGGAAATAATAATATAATATTATTCCCATAGAGATAATCCCTCAAGCTTAGCCCTTTTCCTAGCCTCTTAGTCCCATCCCTTTCCCTACCTAGTGGAGTTTAATCCCCCATTCTCTTTTACCATGGCCGGTCTACACACAACGATGTATTTTATTATTGATATGAGTATTTAAATATACAAACACATGCTCTTTGGCCTTTAGCATCTAGGCTCTCCGACCTAATCATTACATAAGACTCCTAGCTTGTAATTACACTGCTTACCAGCCCACAAAACATAATTACATTTACAATTACAGTTGGGGCTCAGTCTTGGGGTATTACAATCCCCTCCCCTTATTTTTTCACTGTCCTTAGTGAAACTTTTTTACATATTACAATTCAAATTCTTCAGAAAGATCCAATATTTAGCTATTGGAAGCTTGTTATCCATCTGGTGCTCTACTTTTCAGCACCAATTATGGTATTCATATCGCAGCTGGAAGTCAATTGCTTTATTCCATAGAGATTCTTTAGTAAAATAATTTATCTCATTATTATTTATTACATGCTTCAGATAAACCTCATTGAAAGCACTGACTGGCTCCAGATCCCTGTTGGATGCAACCTAGTTAGGAGAAAAGGCTATTTTGGGAAGAGAAGCAGGCAAGGAGGAAAGGATAGATGGAAGGAAAATTAGCACATGTAAGGGAAGAAGATGAGGAACACATGCAAGGAAGACCTAACAATGCTAGGGTTAGGTATTTTGTAATGTATTGTAATGGCTGATGAGACAAGAATAAAAATAAGTAGTACTTAGAGGGAAAGGTAGACACACCAAGAAAAAAGAGAGATCGAACAAGAGGGAGGTTGACCGAGGAGGAGGAAGTTGTAAGAACTGTACTACTCAGTAAGTTGGTGAGCTAGGGAGGAACTGAGTGACTCGATTCTGAGGGTTAGATCATATTATAAGGAGCCTAGTGCCATCTAGTCAGCCTCAGAGGGATCGAGGAGCATCTGGAAGAGAGTAATACCTAATATTGTAAAAATTCATGACATGATATATTACTGAACCATAATAAAATCTTGAGAGCCAGATATTTGTGGACATATCCTAGGAGGGGGTGAGCCACGGTAACACCTGTGTTATGTGAATGAATGTATGTGTCTTTATGGTTGATTAATTGTTGAATGTTAGATGAATGAATTAACTAGTTAGATATAGTATTCCACATGCATGAATAGAATGAATGATATAATTAGATGTTAGACTGAATGAATAAACATTACAAAGTACAATCACAGATCTCCACTCACTCCTAGGTAGCAAACACCTGAGTATTGCAGCCACCCATAGAGATATCTCAAGTGAGACTGCGCAATACACTCTGTGTGTTGCGTTGCCTTCCAGTCTACTAGAGGGGATGATAGCTTTAGAGGTGTTTTGTTGGGATCTTATCAAATATGAACCAGGGTGAATCTATGATAGTAAGGTAGGATCAGAATAACCCATAAAGAATCCTAAGTAGAAAATACAAAGACCAATGAATGGGTAAAATCCAACAAATGGTTTCTTTATCAGTTGGTTGGTTGGTTGGAAGAGAATGGGATTGAGTATATGAGATTTGTCAAATACACATTAAAATAATGACAAGACCGATGACAAGACTTTAAGAGACTAAGAATCTAAAAGGGGATGTTGAGACCATGGAATCTAATGAAGGCAGATATAGATATTTGGTTGAAGACAAAGGAGCTAGAGTTTTCATAGAAAGATAACAGAAACTTGAAGTTGACACCATGCAAATATCAGGACAAGTACGTATTCAGTGACTTGCATGAAGTATTTTTCTGTGATTTCTTGCATGTATTGCAGCAGTGGATAAAAAGGTTGAAAGAAAACCATCCTACAAATCAAATCAGACAGGTAGAGTGGAATCCTGAAGAGATCATGCAGTCACAACGAGTTGATAATAAGTTTATGCGTGCAGTAGATTTCTGGTTAGAAAACATTGTTGCAGGATTTATCACAGAATTTGCAGTAGATACAACGAAGTTCTACAGCACAGTTGAACAAGATTTCTTGAAGGGACATTGAGGTAGGTACATCATATAGTTATATAATTATATTAATATATTGCTATATAACAAAGGTGTAATGACAATGGATTCAAAAAACTAAACTTCCCTACGTGCATGGGCGAAGGGGGAAGCACTAATAGGAGAAGGAGAAATGGAAGGAGAAGTGGATAAAGGAAATAAGGAGGAGGCTTTGGACCCAATTATGATGGACAAATACCAAATCAAGAGGATTGTCGAAATAGTTGGAAAAACATACAGTGGAGTACCCTACCAATATAAGGTGATCACCAAGAAGAGAGTCGTAGTTGCGAGGGAAGGCCTAGAAAGTGATAAATAAGAGGTAGAGGATCTTTGAGCTGTGGAGAAGAATGAGAAAATCCTATGTGAAACATATGAGAGGAAGAGGAGGGGTTCAAGAGAGGGAATAGAAGGAAACACTCCTATCCATATCAGTGTTAGTGTGGAACCCATAAACCCATGTGCGACTAATACACCAAGAAGAACACTACCATTTAGACAACCAAATTTTAGGAGAAGGAATACAACATGAAGTACATCTACACAAGGAACAACAACTCAGGGAGACAGTTCAGGAAGCATTAGTCAAGTATCTACACCACGCAGAGGTAGCAGTCCAGCATTTAGGATGGTAGGACATGATCCCACCATCAAGTTAC
This sequence comes from Picea mariana, assembly GCA_032191745.1. Taxonomy (NCBI): domain Eukaryota; kingdom Viridiplantae; phylum Streptophyta; class Pinopsida; order Pinales; family Pinaceae; genus Picea; species Picea mariana. Next base: position 68,825 of record JASDQU010241872.1, on the reverse strand, counting down.
CAAAATTCAAAGGAGAGGCGTCAGAGGACCCTAAGAATCACTTGTTCATTTGTGAAAAGATATTGGAAGAGAAACATATCACAGACGAGGAAACTAAACTTGCACAGTTAGATATCATGCTAAGAGATCGCGCACTGGATTGGTACATAAGCTTAGATGCAAACACTCCGTCAAGGACAACTAGGACGATTGGAGATATTAAAAATCTATTGATAAATGAGTTCTAGAAGCCTAGTTCAGAAAATAAATACATGAATGAGATGATAGAGATTAGACAAAAACCAAGAGAATCTGTATGGTATATTGACCAAAGATTCAAATGACTGAAGGGAAAGCTAAAGTATGTCATGAAAGATACACAACATAGGCATTTGTTCATCAATTAACTGCTACCACACTTAAAATACCCATTGTGACAACAGACGTTTCAGACACGGGCAGAGGCTCTATACGCATCCCTACAACTGGAAGAGAACCAATATCAGAAGATAGATCCATCCATAGAGGAGTTGAAGGAGGATCTGAAGAAATTAACATTCCAGCTAAACCAGAACAAAGGTAAGGACAAAAGAGAAGTCGTTTGATGTATCACATGTAGGATAGAAGGACATCATAAGAACGAATGTCCAATATTTACGCAGTACATTGTAGCAGGAATGCCAAACCCATTTCCAACAGGAGGACTATGTTGTGAGATCTGTAAGAAACAGGGGAATGATCCATGTCACTTCCCAATGATGAAGAAGTACCAGACAGTACCTAAGAGATCATATTGAAACTTTTGCAAGTCAGTAGGCCATGATGACAAATATTGCAGAACCATGGACCTCATGAGGAAAACAAAATCAAATGCATACAGGGTGCAGGAAGAAATAATTATCGAGCAAGATGCACCACAGTTTAACCAAGTACAAGCCTCGTATAACACTATGCAACAACAATTTAACACTGTGCAACAACAATATAACACTGCGCAACCACAGTATAATACCCCACACTATAATCTCATTGTTACACATTATTTTGGTCACCCCAGTGATCGTTTTACAGCATGTGTTCATATTCCCAAAAGAGCCTTCCTTCATGAGAAAAGTGATTGGATTTCTCTTCTCAAAAAACCCTATTAAAGAATATCGTCGCAGGCTTCACTATATGCAGGATGCGGTGATGCCTGATCGTCGCCCTCTCCCCTGAAACTAGTTTTTGATGTCTCCACAGGATGTCCTATAACTAGGGTGTGGCGATGCTAAAAGACTAAGAAAAGGTAGAGCTTCACGAAAGTTCTATAAGAGGATCTTCTAGAAGATGAAGTGGCTTCCGAATAGATGGGATCTTACTCGCTTCTATGATTTGGTGGGATCATCCTAATCTCTCTAACCATCTTCATTTCCCCTTATAAAGAGGGATTTCTCATGGAAAAGGCTAAGGTTAATGAAGGTTGAACAGGACAAGAATTGTTTGAGGAATTATACTTCAGTTCATGCTTGAGGGCTTCATTTTGGTTCATCAAGTCATTGTGAATCTTCTTCATGCAAGTTTGGAGCAAGTGTGTGTGTTGTAGAAAAGGGCCACTGAAAGGGGACCTTGCAACATCAAGGCTTTTTGATTGTATCTTCCACTTTTACTTAATATAATGCAGCGGCATGATTCTTTCCCATAAAACCATTCTCGTTTTATAGTATGATTCCTTGATCACATGGATAAGTTTTCATTCAGTATACTATTGTTGCTTTCACTTTGGCTGGTTTGTGTTCCCTTGCAGATCCAATATCACAGGAGCATAAGAGTAGAGAGAGGACAACAACAATACAAGGAAATGATATTTAAAAGGTATGTCGCTCATATCTTGTTTGATAGTAAATTCAATTATTAGAGCTTAGGGAAAGCGCCATGTCCTTTCTTGTTTTGTTCTAGATCTAGGTGGATCTAGGTATTTTAGTTTATGTCCGGATTTACCAATTAATCCAATAACAAAATTCACGACCATACTAGGGATATGACTTGTTTTTGGTTTTTTGTTGTCCATTTTCGTTTAGCCTACCTCCTTTCATTTTAATCCAGTCTTTGAGTCTGTGGGTGATCCATCTGGACTCCCTGGGTCTGAACGTTCATTTAGATTCTTCGTCCTTTGTCCAATTTTTCCTTATTTACAGAGATTGTCACATTGTACCCCATATACAGCCTACAACATTCCTTGATCCTCGCATCCTGCCTATTTAAATCAGTGCGGAATCATTGCATTCTATCCCATAGCTAGCGTGCAACGACCTTACTTCGTCGCACTGTACCTTACTACTGAGTTGCAACGTTTCCTGTAGGATTTGTTGGTTTGGTCCTTTTTGTCTTTTACCACCCATTTTTTCTTTGATCACCTGGGATGAACTTTTCATGCCAGTATCTAATTCTTTTCTAAGTTTAAAACTTGTTGTTGATTGGTTTTCATGGATTGAAAGTCTTTCTTTGTCATTTTGCAAGTTTTTTGCTTCTTGATTTTTGTCAACAAGGATATAATCTCTGGATCTAGATTTGAGTGCTTGATTGATAAAAAGTCTTTGATTTGATTAAAGTTTTGAATTGTTTTACATTTTCTGGATTTCTTATTGATTTGAAAGATATTTTTGTTTGCATTTGACGAAACACTTTCTTGTCATATTCATTTTTGTCTTCATTGAAAGTTCAATTTGGGTATTGTGTTGAGTGTATTCATTTTTTTTTATTATATTTTTCTTTCTTAATTATAACTTTGATTTGGTTTTGGAAAGGAAGAATTAAATTCATATATTATTTTTAGTAATCGCTCATAAGAAAAATTTTGCATTCCAATTTTTTAAAAGAGAGAAAATTGGGAAATTTGATAGCTTATGATTGTTTGGAATTGTGTTCATTCAAGAAAAAGAGGTTGCATTTTGTAGCTTTCGTGATTCCAAAGAAATATGTTCTCATTATTGAACTGAAAGATTGCATCATTCATATCTTATTGCATTATTGATTCAAGGTGTCATATGACATCGGTTTCATTTCCATCTCCCTCTTGAGTAAACAATAGCCTCTAAAACACTGCATAATTTTAAAATTTATTAGTAACTTTTACTTTCTATAAACTCTTCTCACCAACATTAGCTAGGCTAGTGCTTTGGAATAGGTTGTGAAGCACAATATCCAAAGCATAAAACACACTGTAGCATCTTGTGATAGGGAGTGTTCAAATCCACTTGCAACATTTTGTCCTGGGAAGCACTTCTCACACAAGGGTCAAACTTGAGGTCACATTAATACTGGCAGAGTTACTCACCCTACTTTGTTGGTCTTGGTGTAGATATTGCGTGTATTATGGGGGTCACTTGAAGGTATACCCACAATTATGAGTGGAATCCTTTCAAGTTGATTTCGGGCTAGATACTCTGCCTTTGCACATGGATCGGACTGTCGATTGTTTCCCCATGCATCACTGTTGTACTTGGTAACCTTAGTAGCCTATCTCTTTAGGGTCCTACATGATGTGACTCTGGAGGGGAAAGTCTTCACTGTACCTAGAATCAATTTTAGCTAGACTCACTCGAGCTCCTTGGAGAGTATACCCACAATTATGTGTGGGAGATTGCACCATGGTGTACGTCCGTTAAGAAGTTCGTCAACATAAATTTTCCACCCGATCTATCCTAGCCCCTTCTTGTCTTGACTTTGTGACGTTGGATTTCATCACCAAATAGTGACTTTGAAATAAGAAGGTTTTTTTGCTTGGTTTGATTTCTAGATTGTTTCCGTAAAATATTCAGTTCGACCAACATTGAACCTCTATGTCATTCATGTAGGATGAAAGGACTACCCCTAGAAGATCCGGAAGGTTACCTACCTTTGCCTCCTAATTCACCAGAGGGCTCTCCTGAGCAGAGAGCATTCCAGAACAATGTAACCTCACAATTTGAAATTTCCAACTCTTTAGAATATTTCCGAATTATTTACGATTCTATAAAGGATTTCTGACCTCCTCCAACTTCGTTACTGTATAATGGATACAAGAGATGTATTATTCGGATGAATTCATTAGGAGAACTTGTTGTTGAAACTTTTGGAGCACCGACTGGACCTCATACAGGACCTGGAGTAGAGAATCCCCCTGTTTCTAGTGAATCATTTATAACCCTGCCTCTCACTGTGCAGGAGCTTTACAGAAACTTAGGGGTGAGTCCTAATTCACCTATAATATAACAACTTCCTGAAACTTTTGTTACCTACACGGTACCTTTAGACCATTTTTCTGGTACAACCAACAATATCACCATCGTTCCAGACACACAATCAATTGATCCTTGCTCGACCCTTTCTCTCCAAATGGCCCATTCTACCATGGTTCCACACGCTACGACTATTCCTACCGGGAATGTGGTGGTTAATCAAGATCCCATTGGAACACCACTTCCGTCTAGACCTATCCCGTCACTTCCCTCTGGGAATCATACTTTGAATACTTACATCACCATCCCTACTCAGAATCCGTCTGGAGGGAAAAGACTTTGTATTCCTCCTGGGTATAATGTTTCTACTGGATTTTTTTCCACACCTTCCCAGAACCCCTCCAAAGGGTCGTATGTCCCTTTTCCACCTTTATTTGGAGGGGCTAATTATCTCATCCCTAGTGGCTCCAACCCACTTGGGGGCATGGGTCCATCTATCACTTCTAGTTTTCATATTCCTTTTGGAGGACAACCTCAAACTAGGGCACAACCACAAGTTCGGGGGAAACCTCAATTTGGGGCACAACCTCAGGTCGGGTGGCAACCCCAGATTAGTGTACAATCTCAATCTGGGGCCCAACCTCAATTCGGGGAGAAACCCCAAGTTGGCACCCATAACCCGATTTATGGGAAAAATATACGTGTGTTACAAACTCAGCCTTGGAATCTTCCTCTCCAAGGAAATGCACAATCGTTTGGGGGGAAATATCCTCAGGTTAACTCTTTTGTACCTCCCAATCTTGACCAACTGTATCCAGGTTCCCTGAATCCTACTTGGGGTCCAAATTCCAGTCGAATCTTCCTTCCCAAGGAAACATTCCAAATCAACCCAACCCTACAGGCTACATGTCTCAAAACACTTCCCAACTGAATCTGTCAAGACTGTCTACTTACATGTAGATTTCTTACGGTTCTACTGGCATTCCTCCCCAAAGTCACCAGTATCCTCAAGTGAATAGACAGTTGTCTTTTCTATCCACTTTGGATTTACCCGAATTTTCTAGGATCTTTAATGATCATATCTTACATTCTCCCCATTGGCCCTTCATACCGGCCAAATTAGCGTCTGACATTCCCAAGTTTGACGGTCGACCGGGAGAAGACCCAAACAATCATGTTATGACTTTTCACCTTTGGTGTTCGTCCAACTCATTGACGGACGACTCCATTAGATTATGATTCTTCTAGTGAACTCTCATGGGTTCGAAAACAAAATGGTACATCGAGTTACCACAAGGTGTCTTTAATGACTTTAATACCCTATACATGGCCTTCCTCACGCATTACCAATTTCCATTTTTTTATGAGACAGTAACTGAAATTTTGAGTTCCTTTAAGCAATCTTCCGCCACTCATTTTTCCAATCACATTCATGAGTGGAGAAGAATAATACATTTGATCAAAATCATCCTTCCTAATCAGTTATTGGCTGAATGGTTCACCAAATCACTCATCAGTAAAATCGCCCATGATGTTTCCATGGGTGGAGTTGTCACTGAAGAGCATGCGATTAGTCGTGCTACCTAGATCTCGTTTATTCGCAAATGGGCACACTTTACGACTTGATCCCAGATGCTCCTCTCCCTTCTACCACCCCTACCTCAACAACCCCGACAACTTCTCATGATGTTGATGGTGTGATTGGCACCTTCCATGATAATGCTCAATCCACGCATGCCCCTCACACCAACCCCAAATATAATCCTTCTAATGTTCAACATGCTCTGACTCCTACTCCTTCCACCGGAAAAACTTATGAGGTTAATTCAGTTCATTCTACCCCGGTCGGTAAAAATAAATCTTAAAAAGGAAAGGGTAAGAACAAGGAGGATAAAAATAATAATCCATAATCTAAAAACGCAAAACACAACCTACTGATGATAAGGATAAGCGTAAACCTTGATATCCTTGCCTTATCTGTGGTGACAATCACTACACGAAATATTTTCCAAGACATGTCGTGGTCACTAAGTTCCTTCAAGGGACCGGGAAGCCTCCCACACCTGTCATTTTTTCACAACCTTTCCCTTCTCAACAACAAGCCTAATTGGTCATTCATGACCAACCTTCTCCTTCCACTTATGTCCTTATGTGTATTGGTGATTCTAAAAAGAACGACATTGCAATCGTAACTCGTACCAAAGATTACTCTCCTTCAAAGAATAAAGTTGATGATTTTCCACCTTCGTTGGTTCAATCGCCTTGCTCATCTTCACCTCCCAATGGTCCTCTTCATCTTGAACGATCGGGTCTCGATACAGTTCTCCACCCTCCTCCAAAGGGCATTGTTTGGAAGTCTGGCTTTAATCCTCATGTTCGTGCTGCTCAAAACTACAGTACTGTAGAAGACCTTGCACAATCACCCTCCACAATGTCATCCCTCTAAGTCCTTCAAAGTTGTCCTGCTCAACGGGCATTGGTAGAATTGATCCCACAGATAGAATTGATCCCACAAATACGAATTTTATAATCTTTGACGTGGAAGATAACATTCCAAGGCTACCTGCTCAATTAGCATTTCAGATCCAATTTGTTGTAGAGAACAATAATATCTGTAGAACTGTTATTGACGAGGGAGCCTCGATGTACGTTATGTATGTTACTTGTTGGAAATCCATTGTCTCTCCTTCCCTCACTGAATCACACAATACACTTAAGGCCTTTAATGGTTCTGGTGTTAAACCCTACGGTGTCCTTCCCTCATTGTCTATTATGTTGGAAGGAAAATCGGTCAATGTCGAGGTCGAGGCCTTTGATGCACCTCTTGACTATAACCTCTTGTTCATATCTATATTGATTCCATGTGTGTAGTTGTATCTACCCTTTTCCATGTCTTACATTTCCCACACCAACAAAAGGTTGTTACTGTTGACCAACTAGCCTTTTTTAATTTCAATTCCTGTACTAGAAACGTACCCTTTATCTTGAAGAAACCTCGTGGGTACGAGAATGTTGGCGTGGGTCTTCTGAAAGATTCAACTTTGATGGGTAGATTCCCAATCCCACCACTTGATATTCCACCTCCTTTTTTCACCTCAATCAACATGATTTCCACCTCTGTTCATGAAACCCCCATGTCTCATGACCCTTAGATAGTACCTAACTCTAGTGATTATCTTCGTTATGGAAAAAAAATCCCTTAAGTCTAGTTGAATCTGCTTATCAGTCCATTTAATCGACAACCCCTTCTACTCCCTCTTTTTGTGATTCATCTCCCAGTCTATTTCACGTGATCTTTCCTACCAATGAGATGATCATGTCAATCATGTATATGGAAGACACCCCATGGGATGATGGACATCATCATTCTATTCTCTTCCTAGAGAAGGACACCATAGAGAGTTACCAATGGATTTCAACTTCGTCGACCGTTGTTGTCATTTCCTTTGTTCCTGAGTCAACACACGACGTGCTATATGAAGGGAACCTGAGTAACATTTCACCCACCATTCTGCTTGATATATCCATTAAACCTGGAGCTGTCGAAAATGTTCACATTGGAGCCTCATGTTCCATTGATGAGGTCGTCACTTATAAAGTTATTTTTCAAGAATTTTGTAACATTTTCTCCTAGAGATATGAAGAGATGTCGGGTATTGATATTAATATCATTGTACATGAAATTAAGACCTACCTAGACACTAAACCTGTCCAGCAGAGACTTCGCCCGGTCCACCCTCGTAAACTCGTTTCTATCAAGCTTGAAGTTGAAAAACTTCTTAAGGTTGGATTTATCTATCCTATGGATTTAACCGATTGGGTATCCAATCTGGTTCCGGTAAATAAGAAACAAGGGACAATCCATGTATGTGTAGATTGTAGGGATATCAATAAATCTTGTGCTAAGGACAATTATCCAACCCCCTTCTTTTAACAGATCGTCGATGATTGCGCCGGGAGAAAAATCTTCTCCTTAATGGACGGTTTCTCCGGCTATAATCAGATTAATATTTTTCCCGCGGATCAACACAAGACTGCTTTCATTTGTCCTTGGGGTACCTTTACCTACCCAACACTACCTTTCGGTTTGAAGAACGCTGGTATGAATTTTCAGAGTGCCATATCTTATGCTTTTCATGATATCAAGCACATCGTACAACCGTATCTCAATGATCTATCGGCGCATTCCATGCGTCGCCAAGATCACCCATCCCATCTCTGAGCCATTTTCCTTCATTGTCGTTACTATCGTATACGTTTGAACCCACACAAATTTGTTTTTTGTGTGGATTCCGACTGACTTCTGGGTCTTATTGTGTCACTGCATGGAATTAGGGTAGACCCCTTGAAGGCTGAGGCTATCCTTACTCTACCTCCTCCTTCCACACTATGCTAGCTTCAGTGTTTGCAAGGGAAGGAAAACTTTTGTGTCTATTCATTCCAAATTACGTTGATTTAATGTAGGGATTTACTCGAGTGTTGAAGAAAGGTAACGAGTTTGTATGGGACGATACTTATAACAAATCCTTCTAAGCTTTGAAACTTGTCTTAACCTGTACACCACTACTTTTCCCACTGGATTATAGTCGAAACTATTTCCTCTACCTCGTTGCTTTGGACTCTACCATTTCCATGGTTTTAGTCCAAGAAGATGATTCACACGATGAACATATAATTTACTATTTAAGTCAGAGTCTCACGACCACCGATGCCAAATACCTACATGTGGAAAAACTGGCCTTGGTGGATGTTCAAGTTGTCCAACGTTTTCATCATTGTATCTTATTACGCAGGACCATTTTTATTTCCAATTGCAACCCCATGCAACATATCCTCAATTGAAAATTGTTGGGGGACAAGTACTCCAAATGGATAGTGATTCTCCAGGAGTTTGACTTAGATTTCGAACACACTAAGTCTAAGAAATATTTGGTTTTTTCCGAATTGATATGTGACCTTCCCTCAACTGAGACAACAAATGTGGCAGAGGATTCCTTACCTGACGAATCCCTTTTTCTGATCAGTTCTAATGACATTTGGTATGGAGATATTATCATCTATCTCCATACTCAAACTTTCCAGCCTAACCTTTCTAGTATGGACCGTCGTCATATATGGTATCAAGTCTGTCAATACATCATTCTCAGTGACACTCTTTATTGCCATGGAATTGACTCTATTTTCCGATGATGTCTCACCTACAATGAGTCTGAGAAATATTTGAATGATTGTCACTCTAGAGCATGTGGAAGTCATATGTCTGGGTATGCCACTGCCCAAAAGATCTTGCGAGCAGGGTATTTTTGGCCCTCACTTTTCAAGGATTGCTTTATGGTTGTCCAGAAATGCCATGCTTGCCAAACTTATAACAACAAAATAAGATCTTCTCTTGATCCTTTACACCCTATGGTTTTCGTTGGTCCCTTCACAAAATGGGTCATTGACTTCATGACATGTAAGCCTCACTTAGCTGGGGGGAATGGATACATCATTGTAGCTATGGATTATTTCACTAAATGGGCCGAGGTGATTCCTACATTTGATAACACCAGGAAAACTACATCATTGTTCATATTCAATCACATCATTACTCAATTTGGTGTCCCCCATGCTATCGTTACTAATCACAGTAGTCATTTTTGAAATTTCATGATGTCTGAGCTTACTGAAAAGTTGGGTCTTCGGCATGAAAACTCAACCCCCTATTATCTAGAGGCCAATGGCTAGGTTGAAGCGATAAACAAATTCCTTATTACTATGCTTTGATGGATGATAGGAATTCATAACACAAGTTGGCACATGATGTTGTTTTCATCATTATGGGCCTACCGGACATCGGTCAAGTCTGCCACCGGGTTCACACCTTTCTAGTTAGTTTATGGTATCGAAGTTGTTTTGTCAATTGAATGTGAGATAACATATTTGAAACTAGCCGTTGAACTTCTCCCAAACACCTATGCTGAAGAGGAACATCTATTGTACCTAATTCAATTAGATGAAACCCGTCGCGATGTCGCTCTAGTTATTGAAACTTAGAAAAAATGTGTTAAAGCCCAATATGACAAACATGTCAAACCACGTGTTTTTCCTGAAGGTGATCTAGTTCTCCTCTACGAACAAGATCGTGATTTACTAGGGGTCGGAAAATTTAGGGCTATGTGGCGAGGCCCTTATATTGTCAAATGAGTGTTGGAGAAGGGAGCTTATGAGTTAATGGATTATGATGGCATTCCTTTGAGTGAACCCAAAAATGGGCTTTACTTGAAGAAGTACTATGCTTAAGTCATTATTGCATGAGTGCTTGTATTTTTATTGTATCATACCCTTGTGTGCTACTTTTGTGTGCTTTTTCGTTGTTTGGTTTCGACCCCCAACTGCTTACCTTGCGTTATGCTTGGTTTTCAGAAGTTTGTGTCTTCACTACCCTACATTGGCTTCGCCGATGGCACTAGTCATACTACTCAGAACTTAGCATCTGCTACTTGGGAAATCTACGCACCTACGAACAAATTAATCAGTATACACGGTGTTTGCCTTGGTCGTGCAACTAACAATATCGTGGAATACAGTGCAATCATCGAATTGTTGACCAACATTGTTTCACTTGGAATCCATCATCTTGTCATACGACTTGATTTGCAGTTAGTAGTACTACAAGTGAGCAATTTCTATGCTATTTGAAGTTCTACTTTGTCAAGGGTATATTTACGAATTCACCTCTTGGAGCGTCATTTTGATTACATTGAATATCAACACATTCATATATCTCTAAATACATTAATAGACACATTAGCTAATTATGTGTTATACAAACATGCGAGACACTTATAAGTAGAATCACGTTTTGTATATAAAGCAAGTAAGCCAGTAGAAGCCTCATATATATATAACGATAAAAGTTTTACAAAACGTGTTTTTGTTGGAAGGCCAAAATATCAAAAATGTGAAGCACATGGCTTCATATACAAATATAGAATTAAGGATGTTGCTCACTATAACATGTGACTGCCCGTGCTACTCTACGGAGCAGTTGACCAATGGAAGCAGAGGTGCCCACTGTATGGCGCTAATAACACCTCGGGACATCGTCAATAGAATCATCTGGGATGTTCATCATCAGCCCCTCTAATTTTTGTTCAATAACCTCGTAGTCAACAGTGGCTAATACTGTTACCTCGACTCTCTCCCCTCACCTTTGGATGGGGGATGAACCTGGAGGTCGGTGAGGTCCCGCGTCTGCATCACCAAAGAGATTTTTGATTACTCACCGGATAAAGAACATAAAAACATTTCATATTAAAAATTACAAAAATATTATAAGAACAAAATGTGCTTCTTACCTCTGTTCCCCCACTGAGAACCTTCAGGCAGAAGCAAGTATGGATTACCTCTAAAGTCCAAAACGACATATGCGTAGTCATCTACTGTTGGCCCTTGACCAAGTTTTGGAGATCCTTGGTCATGTTTGACCATTTTTGGGACTTTGATAGGCTGGCCAAATGTGGAGCGCAAGGCGAAGCGGAGATCATGGGATCTTGGCCCCTTTTTAGGGAATTTTGGGTTTAGGGTTTATGTAATGAGTATGAGATGTTGTCCCATGGGTTTGCCCATTTTTAGGCCCTATTTGAAATGTATAAATAGATATCTAGATGATGTAAGAAAGTAATAGTAGTAGTGAATGTTTGTGGCTTAGTGCGGAGATAGAGTCTTTGTGCATACTATGTGTTAAGACTTGTAGACCTAAGTGCAAGTGAATGTAAGAAGCTTGTGTGAAGAGTGTGTAAGAAGGCTTTGTGTTGTGACCTAACTCGGGGAAGGAGGATTTGGAAAGGTGCATGCAGATCTCTTGTCCTATGTGAAGTGGGTCTTATGGTTCTACGCATTGAACGAAGATAATAAAGAGAAGAAGAGTTGGTGGACGTAGCCCCGCATTGGGGATGAACCACATATATCCTGTTTTGTGGTTGCTTTGTGCATTATGGTTGTTATGTGAGTTATGGTTAGTGTAGAAATATATGTTATATGCATTTGATATAGTAGCTTAGTGCTTAGTGATGTGAATGAATTCTAGATCTGGTCTATTTCTATATGTTAAGTGCTTGGATGTGTTAGATCTTGTTGAATACTGCACTATTTTGTAATTAGGGTTTTCTCCTGTGAAGTGGATAAGAGTTAAATATTACTAAATGTTAACTGGTAAGTGCTTTGTTAAGTACTGTGATCATAGATCTGTGTCCCATCTAGGTTGTAGACACTTGAGTCCTACAACCACCCTTGCCTCTACCTCGGGTGAGACTCCATATGCTTTGCAAGTGTTGCTGAAAGGGCCAGTAGTTAGGGTTTTGTTGGTTCCCTGTTGAAGTGTTGAACCCTGGGTCTTCCCTTGTGCCAACAAATGGTTCCATTGTTGGGACCTGAAAATGTGATTGTTGGGAACCGAAGAAAAGAGAAATCTCAGTGTGTAGATCTATTTCTTTAGTGTGCAGTGCTCTATTTGACTTACAAAGCTCTGTGCTAAGAAAAGAAGCCCAATCTGAAGAAAAGAGGTAAGATCTTAAATATTTGTGCTCTGATAAAGGTATGTTTGATAGATTTTGTCCTAGTCTGAAAATTAGGGCACAACTAGAATAAAGAAGATTTGATATGAGTATATCTGATAGAAGTAATGAAAGATGTGTTATTCCTATGTATAGAAAGAATTTTTGGACTAACAAATGGATGCAAGATCCTAGAAATATTTTTTTGCAGATCCACCACTGTGATCCCATTGTGCAATATAGGAAAGGTTGGGGATCATTCAAGAGAAAGAGAGGATTGACTCTTTGTTATAATTGTAGAAGACTGTGACATCTTGCTAAGGAATTCCCTGGTTGAGGTCCTATTTTCCTTTGTTGTAAGGCTACTGGACATGAAGTTTTGGATTGCCCTAGAATGATTGCTAAAGTTTAAAATATGAACATGAGAACAGAAGACCATGAGGAAGATCAAGAGACTAAGAATATGCCCAAGAACCAGAAAGAATCAGAGACTGTATTATTACAGATGAAAGAAACCCTGAATGATCACAGAGACATCAACTTATAAGAGGTATTAAAAGAGAAGGAGTGCATAGAAACAAGAATAGGAGGCTTCGACATAGACCGTGTCTTGGATGAGGAAACACAGATGAATATCATGATAGAAATAACTTGGGAAATTTTGGGAAAGCCTGCTATGGTTCCTTCATTGGGAAGAATAGGACTGTTTAAAGGGAAGATGATAACCCTATGTGGAAGACTTACCCAGATACCTATGAGCGCTCATAGAAATTTGACAGAAGAAGAATTTGAGTTCGTTAAGTTTGTTGAGAGAAACGCCCCATTTGCTATTTTTCTAGGAAAAACTTGGGTTGAGAAAGATTACATATGAAGGAAACAAAAAGAGGAAGATCTAGAACACAAAAAGCAAGAAATAAGAGATTTCATGGCTAGGAGAATAGCGCATTTACTGGAAGAACAAGAGGACAAGTTGAAGCTACTAAGGATTAGAAACCTGGATGTCGAAGTTGAAAGAACACAGGAAGACTTGAAACCCTTGTCCATACAGGAGAGTAGAGCACCTGCCCCAAAAAGAGAAGAAGTAATAACCTCGAACCCTATGAAAGAACCTCCATAGTGAGAAGTTACTATTCCAAGAGGAGATAAGAACAATAATGAAAAGAGGAAACCAGTGACTCAAATCACAATAAAGAAAGCCAGAAAGCTCAGCAAGAAGAAAACAAAGTTAGAGAAATTGCAGGAAGTTCCAGAGAGGACTTCGTAGATGGAAGGTTTGCAGAATTGGAACTTGGTCGGGATATCAAAACATCGTAGATTGGCACTTCTCCATGACGAAGAAATATGACCATTGGAGGTATCCTGACCATTAGAACGACGCTCCAGAATGGCTAGAAACACATTTTTCACTGGAAAGATCTCCATTAGACCGTTGGGACCGTGCCATAATGGATGGAATTGCATTAATTGAGGTGTTCCTGCCCATTGGAAGAGTCTGTTATGATGTTATCTATTGATCTCGTCAATCGTTGCACCAAGAACACTTTTTCCAATTGTGATTATCTGATCCCACAAAGAACTAGTTGCTTTCGTGCAGTTCTTATTGAGAGCTCGCCACCCGTTCCGTTACATTGAGTGTTTGCTCACCAACCTAAGATATCTGATCTCGAGCGTGCATGTCACATGACATTAGCACAATAGAAAAGTCAGTCGAAGAGATCCTAATAGACCTCATGGATGAAAATTTTATGTCCACAGACATACAAGCTTCATCGACGCAAGGATTGGAAGAATCCTCGTTGACTACGCAGCGTCGGTCTAGCCGACCCATCACTGAGAAACATAGAAAGCATCGTGATGACTTGGTGAATATGAATCTCATCCCATATATCCTATCCAACTATATAGCACCTTTGGCTAGCGTGGTTATTCGTGACAATGTCTCGAGGAACTTCAACTACACCTTGATCACTGTGTACCTTTTGAAGGGGATACGCGCAGTTGGACTGCAATTGGGGCATATTATGACGTTGAAGATTAGTGGCTTCAACTTGTGATATTACAAGAACTATGAAATGATCGCCCCACATAAGTATTTTACCAGTACAAAGGGGACGAAGTCGAATATCATCCCCCAGTCATGGACCACAGACATCGCGAGGTCCACTATCTTGAATATAACGAAGATACCCCACTTTTGAAGGCATCAGGAGGTTAACGTGTGTGTTAAAATCTTGTTGTCTTACTTCCATGGTAGTTAATTGTGGCTGGATAGATGCATCACCATAGATCTGGCGTTGATCGATCAGATCACTAGATTAAGCATGCAAGGACCAGACCCATAAGGATTTTATCCAGGGAAGGCTGCAGATCACGCCCTGGCGCTGAGAATACAAGACACCTATGGAGATGTGGAGAAGGGGAAGTGAGGCTACAAGGTAGATTCCATACAAAATGGCGCAATGTGCCTAGCCTGCCAATTGATCATTGGTAAGCTAGTAAGGAAGAACAGACCCACGCAGGTCACAGGGTTCGTTGTTGATCTCACGAGAAAATTCATTGAAGGACTACAAATGAACTCAAAATCTACCTCATCAAACAGTTAGAGAAAGACTAAGGCGAAGCTCAGGATCAAGGCTATGAGTTCCATTTCAGTTGGATGATAATCCTCATTGCCTTCATTGCTTGGGAGATGCTGGAAGGAGTGACCTTCCCTGAGATTGATCCATTTGAACCCCTAGCAGCAAAGTTCACTACACTCCGGTACTCGAGCGACATGGCTAAGCAATGGCAGTCAACGTAGTATTACACACCTATTACCTACAGTTGAAGAGGGATATTGAGTCTTTCCCTTGTATGACGTTGAACACCCTACACAGATTCAAGCCATTTGTGAAGTTCCACGCAGATAGACATTTTATTTATATCACTGCGCGCAAAGATGAACATAAAGAAGAGCTTCAATCCTACTATAATCTCACTGAGGAGGACATGGAAGAAATAACTAAGGAATGGCCCACAGAATTTCTTATACCAGTTGACCAGGTAGAACTGTCTGAACCTGAACTCATCAGCAGTCCTATGGTCACTCACGAAGAATCTGATGCACCCTGCAGTAGAAAAAGGAAAAATAAGGAATATGTACAGAAGTTGAACAGCGCATTAGAAGAAACTGCTTCAGATTCACCTTGAGGGGCAGGAGGTGACAAAGTAGATAAGGAAGAGAAGGATGAGAAAGAAGGAAAACCAGAGCAGGGCGAAGTAACACTACCTAGAGTCCCCCTTGATGAAGCTGAGACATCCAAGAAAAGAAAGGTTTCCCCCAAGAAACCTACATCACGGAAGAAGTCAAAAGCCAATAAACCGCCATTCCAGACTGTGCTAACAGTGGATGACATTGAACTCATCATCGTCGTTGTATCGGACACCTCAGAATACATTCTACAACACAATGAAGCAAAATAGGATACCATGTATGATAGGATTGCAATAGAGTTGAAAGGAGTACAACAGGCTCTCTATTCAAGCCGCGTAGTATCCACTGCACCACCACCAGAAGGAGTAGAGTTGGGAGATGAGCCTGCCCAACTACATAGAATAGCAGACTCAACCAAAGCTCACCTTCGTCATGTCTAGGAAGAAAAAGATAAGGCCACAAAGGCCCTGAAGCAAGAAAAATAGTTATCCATAGAGCAACGTCGGGTTGAGCAACGAGAAAAAGACGACCTCCAAGAAAATTTTACAGAAAGAACGACTGCTCGCAGAGAAGATTGGAGTTAAAGAATCAGTCACTAGATCACTTCTCTCTATGATGGTCTTAGAATAGATGGAAGAACACCCAGTGGAAAGTCAGGTGGGGAAGCTTTCTAAAGCCATTCAGCAGCTCCAACAAAGAGTAGCAGAACTAGAATTACAAGCAGTGCCAAGCACTCTGCAGGAAGTGTGAGAGCAAAGGGAAGAAACTTCCCGGAGCGCAGTCCATAGAATCAAGTCATTAGCCTTAGAATGCAAACAACTCAACAGTCAAAGTTCACAAACTTACGAGTTCCTTATAGATGACCCTGAACTAAGTACACTTGAGTCACATCTCTAGGAGGAAAAACAACAAGAAGCAACAATGCAAGCATAGTTAAATCCATCATCAGCGATTAAGAGGATGAAAAGGTCCAAAGAACAATGCATGGTTTAGCAGCAGGTACATGCCATCCAGAGTAAAGTCATGGAAGTGACTCAGAAGTTCCAGCCAGTGCAGGACAAAACTTGCACACTTTTTGAGGAAATTGAAGGACGAGGTATAGAACTAGAACAATTGGTCACCATAGTAGAACAACGCTTAGAAGGACCTGTGACCGAGAATTTTATTCAGGAGTTCACCGAGAAGGAGGCTCTGGTGAAGCAACATATTGATGCATATTGAGCCAAGCTCGAAGCCTTCAAGGAAGATTTACCTAGATCAGAGTGAATCGGGACGCGTCACAGGTGAGTGTTGGGGACCTGTTAGCTCTTGACCAATTTTTGGAGATCCTTGGTCATGTTTGACCATTTTTGGGACTTCCACAGGCTGGTCAAAGGTGGATCACAAGGCGAAGAAGAGATCGTGGGATCTCAACCCATTTTTAGGGCATTTTGGGTTTAGGGTTTATGTAATGGTATGGGAAGTCCGCCCACGGGTTTACCCATGTTTAGGCCCTATTTGCAATGTATAAATAGATATATAGACAATGTAAGAAAGTAATAGTAGTAGTGAATGTTTGTGGCTTAGTGCGGAGCTAGAGGCTTTGTGCATACTATGTGTTAAGACTGGCAGAGCTAAGTGCAAGTGAATGTAAGAAGTTGGTGTGCAGACTGTGTAAGAAGGCTTTGTGTTGTGACCTAACTCGAGGAAGGAGGATCTAGCAAGGTGCGCACAGATCTCCTATCCTATGTAGAGTGGGTATTTTGGATTTGTGCATTGAAAAAAGATAATAAAGAGAATAAGAGTTGGTGGACGTAGCCCCACGTTGGGGGGAAACCACGTATATCCTGTGTTGTGGTTGTTTTGTGCATTATGGTTGTTATTTGAGTTATGCTTAGTGTAACAATATATGTTAGATGCATCTGATATAGTACCTTAGTTCTTAGTGATGTGAATGAATTCTAGATCTAATCTATTTCTATATGCTAAGTGCTTGGATGTGTTAGATCTTGTTGAATATTGCATTGTTCTATAATTAGGATTTTCTCCTGCGAAGTGGATAAGAGTTAAATATTATTGAATGTTAACTGCTAATTTCTCTATTAAGTACTTTGATCACAGATCTATGTCCCATTTAGGTTGTAGACACTTGATTCCTACAACCACCGCTACCTCTACCTCGGGTGAGACTTCATCTTCTTCGCAGGTGTTGCCGAAAGGGTCGGTAGTTAGGTTTTTGTTAGTGCATTGTTGAAGTGTTGAACCCTGGGTCTGCCCCTATGCCAACATCTACCATAATCATCTAGGGCCTCAACCAATCAAAGAACATGTCATTATATTTGATGATAGGACCAGTCACATGCCGAGCCATGAGGTCACACCACCTCTTCATTCTTGGATCTTATGGGGCCGGTATGCCGCACTCTACCTGTAAGCGCAAGTGTGGAACCCTCTCTAGGAATAAGGACACCAAAATCAACCTGTATCCGAACTGTTTCAGGTCACATTTCCTACACTTGGTCAACTTTTTTTTCATCCTCCTGAGAACCCCGTCACACCAATTAAAGACTCAAGGCTCCATGCACTCCACTGCATACTAAAAGTATCTCTAAAGAGCCATATGGGGAGATGCACTCCCCTCCATGTGTGAGATGGTGAAAAGGATGGTCCGTAGGGGTAAGTCCCAAGCATCCCTAATAGTGACCTTGTCGCTCCGTCTCTCAGCCTCTTATACACAATATTGTCGAATGTACTCATTCACCGATAGACTGCAACCCCTGCTTCCCATCAATGTCACATGGGATCCACGGCGAGACAACCCCATCAAAAAATAGATATCCTCGATATCTAGAGTGATTATGTGGGCTCCCACATGGAATACCTGCTGGTCTACATCCCACATGTGGACTAAATATTAGAGCAACCTCAACTGGGCCCTCATGCCCTGGATCTCGAAGAATTTTAGCAGCCCACACTTCCGGAGGGTATTCACTGTTCTCGGGTCATTCCCAACGAATTATTCCTCGTCCTCATGCTCTCTCTCCCTCCATTACAACATTTTGATCGTCAAAAATCTGCATTGGAACCACAAGGGGAGATTAGTATCTTTATTTTCCTCGCTGGATATTTTTATTGGATAAACATCTCTTACAAAGTTTTTGAGTTGCACACGTTGCAGGCGAAGGCATCCACACAGTGTGGAATCACCACATGCCAACCATAGGGCCACTTGTAGCGATCTTGGATCGTTGCAGGGCACAATATAAAGCACATGTGGCGACCTCCACACGCAAATACCCTGACAAATTCAGCCCAAAAATCTACTTTTAACCAATAAAAACAAAAATTAATCCATGGAAAGTGAAGAGGACAAGAAGATTACCTATTCAGCTAAGACTGTTCATCCAATGATCAACTGTGCCTCCCGCAATCTGCAGTGGAAGTTTGGGGTAAAATGGGGGTTTTGGAACAAGGTTTGGGTGGAATAACAATGGAATGGTAAAATAAAGTTTTTACCCATATTTATTAACTTTTTCACTCTTCCATTTATATTTTATATTATTTTATGTGTTTCACCTAAACCCTAAAGTCCTAACGACATTGAAAGTGTTTGATTTTTCACAAATGAGAAATCTAGGAGTGCAAACGATGCAACACGTATACGTTTCTTGGTTTGTTTTTACATTTGTGGCATTTACATATACCTTTGTGGGTTTTTTAGGAAAAACCTCGAGCTCAATCTTTGTTCGTTCTCATGCTCATAAATCAATAAGAATGCAAATGAGTAGACTTTTATCACTTTTTCGGACTTGTAAAGGTTACATGAAAAAGGAACCACCTGGAGTTCCCTTTAATCTCTTTTCAGACTCTCTAAACATGAAAAGATTTTCGAGCGATCTTGTTCTTTTCATGCTTGTAAAATTATTTGAAGAAAACATCTGGCAAGCAGTAAATTGTCACTTTTTAGGTCTTGTCAGATTAATTTATGAAAAAGGACCTTGTGAAGTTTTCTTTAAGTGTTTTTCATACTCTCTAAACATGAAAAACCCCTTAGTTTTCTCTCTTTGGACTTGTTAAACAAACATCGAAAGACCCGTACGGGACCAAACCTCTCCTTCTTAGGGTTCATTAAAAATACTCTAAGGGACTGATCCGAAGGATGAGCTTAAATCAACAAGAGTATGTTATCCTCCTCAAGCTTGCATAAAAATAAAGAGGTACTCGCCAGAAATGGTGGGGGAAATTTTGGGAAAGAAATGTGTCTCTTTATTTGTATTAGTGGTAGTAATAGTCGCTCTTGAACATGACACCCCCTTCATCATTGTATCTGAGTTGGGAAATCGATTTATGTCTCGTTTGGCCTTCCGCAAGTTCATATATCGGGTCATCCTTGAGTCAATGCTACCAATACCATTTTCGTGACATTCATATGTTCAAGAGAACTCCAACCCTAAACAA
The DNA here is from genome assembly GCA_032191745.1 of Picea mariana. Taxonomy (NCBI): domain Eukaryota; kingdom Viridiplantae; phylum Streptophyta; class Pinopsida; order Pinales; family Pinaceae; genus Picea; species Picea mariana. The sequence continues at coordinate 48,483 of JASDQU010241872.1, read as the reverse complement.
ACACTCTATAGAATCAACCATCTGTAGTTATAAATTCCTATCATGTCAGCCTTCCCTGTGTCAGTTTTGAATCATTTTCATACTTTGATATACCTCAAATATGTTACTTATTTCATGTCATTGATGGGGGTTACATCAAGGCCCTCATGTGACGAGTATTTTCTTGTCGACTTCAACTCATTATCCAAGAATAAGACTTAGAAATCATTTAGTACCTTAGATCTTCCATGCCTCAATGGTAGGTTTCTTTGCTTTCCATAGTGGGTTCACATCATTGTCCCCTGATTGAGAGATTCCATCGAGTGTTCGACTTCATATCATTTATTCACATGCATTGGATTGTACTAGGGTACCTTGGGAATCACTTACATCAATGGTGATTATTGCACGAAATTGCAATTAGTCAGCACTCCCCGGCGTATCATAAAAAGGGATTAAACACCTCTCGTGGATCCTTGAAATATGGCAGTGATGATTTTACCAATCACCCACAGGTTTTGTTCTAACGATAGTCATACTACCGCAAAAATGGTAACAGAGCTAGAGGTCACGAGTTTGATACACACTCGGCTCGCGCTGAGGGCCAGATTGTTGCACGAAATTGCATGTAATCAGCAATCCCCGGTGTATCGTGAAAAGGGACTAACCACCTTTCGTAGATCCTTGAAGTCTAGCGGTGATGACTTTACCAATCACCTGTGGGTTTTGGTCTAATGACAACCGTACTACCACAAAAATCATTGTTGGACATATTGTCATTGATGTCAACAGTCGATGTGATGATATGTTGTTAATGATGAACTAACAGACATGAGATTTTCATTGATGTCAACAGTATATTAGTTAGCAGAAGATGTCAAACAATATGAATAGATCGAAAGTGCAAGCTCAAGAGGAGAAGCGTATAGTATGAATATCAAAATATCAGAAGGCAAAACGTAGTATGTTAGCAAATGTAGAGATAGGTTGAAGCAATTCATGATTATTGTTGTAATATCCCTAAGGCCGAACCCAATTGTAAATGTAAATGAAAATGTACTTAAGATGGTAAGTTGTTTTGATATCATTTTTGTATGCACATTTCATGGTATAGTGTGTGCATGTACTACGCAGTAAAATGAGGAAGTTTGCACATTCTAGGATACTGCATGCAGAAACATAAGTGCACGCAATTTTGAGGCCAGGTAGCCTTTTGTGTATATGCTTCATTTTGTAGGCTGGTGAGACAGTTATTATAAGCTAGGATGCTTATGTTTTGATTAGGCCAGAGAGCCTAGATGTTAAAGGCCAGTGCACCTATTTTTGTATATGTCTCATAATTAATATAAAATACATCGTTGCGTGTAGACCAACCACGATAAAAGAGTGTGGGGGACTAGACTCCCCTGGTTAGGGAAATGGAGGGCCTAAAAGTTGAGGAAAAGGGATAAGCTAGGGAGCTTAATCCAAAAAGGAATATTATATTAATATTTCTTAAATCATAAAGTATGGATAATTATATTATCATAAGTTATAAAGTTGGGGACAATTGGGCCAGAGTAGCTCCCAACATGACAAGTGTCAAGTTGGGGACATGCATACATATTGTTGGGACTTAGTTCATTTTTTCGAAGATAATTTCCATCATTCAGTCATCCAGTCAATCATCCATGAGCATGAACACACCCATTGAGATATCCTTCGTATCTTCATGACTACACCTGAACCTGTATCCATAGCCATTTTGTGTTGGTGTATCTGGTTACCTTGGGAGATGGACTGAAGAAGAAGGTTGTCAAGCCCGTGGGATATTGAAGGGGCAAGTTTCCAGGCCTATGAGAAATTCTCAGGGTAAGAGAATTGTTGGGAATTGATTTCCTGAAGGTGCTAAACTACAGCTACAGTGCTCTGAGACTTCCTTTCCATCCTATTGCTAAAGCCCGGAAAGGAAGTGGGGCAGCCGAAGGACTATTGAGCAAAGAAGGGGCACACTTCTTGGGTGGGACATGCATGTGGGAAATGAGGGACTGTAGGTTGTTAGTTTGAGTTAGCACCTGAGACAGAGTCTTTCCTATTGTCTATGAGCCTTTAGCATAGATAGGAATCCCTTTACCCGGGTGGAGTTTAGTCCCAACTCAGGGGTGACTCACTATTGAGAGTGATGAACAGTGTGGTCTAAGGCTAGGAGGTTTGTGTAAGGTTTGCATGCAGTTGGTGACATTATTACCAAGATAATTGCCAATTGTATGATAAATTTACATGCTCCATTGTTATTTACGTCCTTATTTTTATGGGTTATCATATGTGCGGTTATAACTATGTTTATTTTTATGTGTATTTCATGTATATGTTGCATGTATATGTTTACTGTTATTTCAATGTGAATCCATGTATTTACAGATGTATTTGTATGTTTACGTTTTATATATAATGTTTTTGCAAGAGTTATGTGTGTGTATATTTTAATTGCATGCAGTTCGAAAAATTCATGTGGCATAGCCCAGTTGGATACTGGCTATGTTACAGTATGTTCTGCAGAGAGAGAACGTAAGAGTTCTCTGGCATAGCATGGCCCGACATGGATGGACAGGGACATTACAACATGGTATCAGAGCTTCAGTTTTCAACACTGAGTCTGAATGGGCCGAGAAAGCTGAGTTGAAGCGAAATGTCACAGAGGATTTATTTCGAAGTGGGCAAATTTCAGTTTGTAGAGCGTCCATGGTAAAAAGTAACAACAATTGGGCAGAATTGGGGAAAAGCCCCAATTTATGTTGTTAAATTCATGAGAAAATGGAGAAATTCGACCAAGTGATGAGATATTCCCGATTTAATATATGTTCTAGAAAATTCGGATCTAGAATGGGTTGAATTTGAAGTTACAATGAAGTCATGATAGTTGGAGCGAGTTTTACAATTTAAATTCTCAACTCATGAATTGATTTTGGGTAAATTTGTTCCAGAAATGTCAACCCACAATGATTTGTTGTTGCATAAGTTGAACTAGTGTTATCGGGGTGAAATTGAACAAATTTCATAGTTGCAGAATATCTATGGTAAATTGGGGAAAAAGTTAAGCAAAAGCCCCAATTTGTACAGCGAAATTCACAAGGAATTGATGCGCATAAAAATGAATGTCCACAGGTGGGTGCACTAAAAATGCATGATGCAGAGTAAATATCTTGTGATAGGTAAAATTCATCATTGCGCAGCAAGATATTGGCATGCTGGTGCACACGCTAAATTTGGTGTCGCGTGAAAAAATGTTGGTGTGCGCACTAAATTTTGGTGCCGCGCAGAAAAATGTTAGTGTGTGGGTGTGTGCACTAAATTTCGACGCCGCATGGAAAAATGTTGGTGTACAGGACTGCACGATAAATTTATCATTGCGCATTGTGCACACACATAATAATGACACGCATGGTGTGTGTAGTGTTGGAAGAGAGCAAAGGAGTTTTGTTGGTGTGCGCGCAATGTGGGTATATGTTTTCGTGTGACAATTTAGTTAGTGGTGCGTGCAGAGTTTTGGTGCGCGGTGGAAACGCACTAAAATTTGGAATGGTGCATCGTGTAGAGTACAATGTGTGTAGAATATCAGCACGCAATACAAAAACTGTGCGCAATAGGTAACAGTGCAAGAACCAAAACTGCGCGTGGTGGATATTGGCGCGCGACATAAAAGTAGTGCGCGCAAGTTATTGGCGCGACAAAGAAGTGATACATAGTGGTTTTAAAGTGCACGAAGAACGATTTACCTTATGTTGTTTTTGTGCATGGTGAATATGGGTTTATAGGTTGAAATTTGTGCACACGAAGTTGTTTGAAGAGTGAACAATAGCAGAAAACCAGTGATTTTCAGCAATATTTTATATCATTTGAACGTCATCTTTTTGCAGCGCATTTTTGAGGCCCTTAACAATGTTTTTAGCAACTCAAAAAGCATGATAACAAAGTGTTCCAAGTCACACTCTGTCTCTGCAGCTCAAATAAAAGAGCCCGGAGAGATCTTTCCAATGGTGTAAATCGTTTGTCGATCGGAGCTTTTATGAGAAAGTTACAACACAAAAAGTGAAGGGTAAATTTTAAGACCCATCTAACTTCAAAGAGTCATAACTTTCTTCTATAAAATTATATTGAGGTGTAGGAGCAGTAAATGGAAATATATTGAGCCATAGAAGACATTCCAAGAAGTGTATTAAATTTATGGGCATGTTAAAATTGTTTAATATGGAAAATAAGGCACCTGTAGCATATCAGTTACAATATGGTATTTGGTATGGAATTTCAGCAGGCTATAACTAGCATCCCAGAAGCCAGAAAGAGGTGAAACTTGGACAGAGTGTCCATAATATGTATATGAGGAAACCCAATTGATATCCTATGAAAAATCCAAGAGATTAGGTGCAAAAATGCATATTTACAGCGCAGAGTTGCTCCAAGTTGAAAAATGAACAGAAAAATTAATGGGCAATTTTTAAATAGCCATAACCTTCTGCTCAAGACTCATAATTGAGCATGGGATTAGTCATTGTAAAGGTGTTGGAAATTGGAATCTAAATATACACCCATAAAATTGATCTGGGCATTCAAATTTTCAGGAAATCAGAAGAAAGAATTATGTTATATATTATTGAACCAGAATGGTTCATATTATCATGAAATTGTCAAAACAGTTATCCTAACAAAGTTTTGTTGGCTGCACATTTTGCAGAGTTAACAACAACTAGATCAGATCAAGATCAACATATATTCTAGAGGAATGTAAGAGGCACAGGGGACTTACAGTCAGGAAGATGAGATTAGAGGGATGGATTTCCATTTGGGCATTCAAGGAACAAACTCCAATGGACATGGAGAAGGAAGGGATGAAAACATGAATATGGTAGAGACCATTAAAAATTTATAGAAGGATGTCCAAAGCCATAAAGTTGATAATGAAAGGATTATGAGAGCTAAGGAGTAGAAGGATGACTTCAACATGAAGTTAATGCAGAGCTTGAACCAAATAGAAAATAAGTTGGATAAGGAGAGTGGCACAAGCAAATCAGGAAGTCATAGGTCTCCTGATGAGAAAAGAAGAACCAGAAATGTTAGCAGACATCACCGCCACTCCCCGAGGAAATCCAATAAGAGAGCACACAACAATTCAAGTCCATCTCCTATCATGAAGCATAAGAGGTCTGGGGTGGATGAGCTACGGGGAGAAATGAACAAAATCAAACCTCCTACATTTGATGGTGATCACAAGAAGGATGAAGATGCAGAGACATGGTTGTTGGGCATGNGAGAAAGTATCTTCAATTTCATAATTATTCTTCTCATGCAGAAGGTAGAATTTCTATCTATCAACTCAAGGGAAAGGAATCCATGTGGTGGGATCATCTTTTGCAAGTGAAACACATTAAAGAGAAAAGTGTTTTGAGAAGAAATACTTGACTAAGAGATACTATGACAAGAAAATGAAAGAGTTCTTTGAACTCAAGCTTGGGAGTATGACAATAGATGAATATGAGAGAAGGTTTTCAGAACTGTTGAAGTATGTCTCTTTCATCAAGGATGAGACAGTTAAAATTCAAAGGTATTTAAGTGGATTGTCGTCATTCATTAGTGAAAAAATATAGTATGACGATCCAAAGACATTGGAGGACACCATAAGGTGAGATAAATTCCTATATCATCGGCAAAAAGCAAGGCCAACTTTACAAAAATCTTAGGAAGACAAAAATAAGTTCAAGATGGATCAGAGGAAGAAGGGAGCTAAGCCACCATTCTTCAGAAATATTCCACAGGGAAAAAAAATCCTAGAGATCCCAGAGCGATTGAAATAGGGGGTCAAAGGCCAAGGCAACCACCTATTCAATGTTTGGGTTGTAAAGGAGATCATATGTTCAGAGATTGTCCTCACATAGGTGAAAACAGGAGAGTTTTTCACAATGTACAACAATATGAAATAGTGGAGGACATGGGTAGAAATGTGCCAAGGATCTATGAAGCCCTAGATAACAAGCAAGCAGAGTATCATTCATATATGATTGAAGTGGAAGGTATGATCAACAACCAAACCATTGCTATTTTAATTGATTCAGGAGCTATTCATAGTTATATAGATCCTAAGATGGTGGAAATTTTGCATTTTCCAAGAAGAAAGCATGGGAAATCTTGGTTGGTGCAGCTGGCTATAGGAGCCAAAAGAAAATTTAATAATATCGTTAAGTCATGTCTTATGGACATGAATGGACTGAACACCAGGGAATATTTGAACATCTTTCCTTTAGGTTCCTATGACTGTCTAATTGGGATGGATTGTTTGGACCAACATCATGCCATTCTAGACTGTAATAACAAGGCCTTTACTTTCTTGGATGAGGAAGGGACCCTAAGAAAGGTGCAGGGAATTCCCAGGGTAGTAACCATCCGAGAAATTTCAGCATTGCAGGTGAAGAAATGTTACAGAAAAGGGTGTCAAATATTTGCAACACATATGGAAGAGACACCTAAAGATAAGGTGCCAAATTTGGAATATTACTCAATCTTGGAAAAATTTGAAGATGTGTTCAGGGAGGTTCCAAGACTACCCCCAAAGAGAGATATTGATTTCTCTATAAATTTAATTCCTGGAGTAGCTCCAGTGTCAAAGACTCCTTACAGAATGAGTACACCAGAGCTAAAGGAGTTGCAAATGCAACTTGAAGAACTTCTGAAGAAGGGGTATATATGCCCAAGTGTGTCACCTTGGAGTGCCCTAGTCTTGTCTGTGAAGAAGAAATATGGAACATTAATATTGTGCATTGATTTCAGACAATTGAATAAAGTAACTGTTAACAACAAATATCCTCTGCCAAGGATTGATGATCTTTTTGATCAATTGAAGGATGAAAATATATTTTCAAAGATAGATCTCAGGTCAATATACCATCAGGTAAGGATTAAAGAGGAAGATATCATCAATACCACCTTCAGGACAAGGTATGGTCAGTATGAGTTCACAGTGGTGCCATTTGGGTTGTCAAATGTACCAGTTGTTTTCATGTGCGTAATGAATGGTGTTTTCAGAGATTATTTTGACAAGTTTGTAATTGTATTCTTGGATGACATTCTTATATAGTCTAAGTCATAGGAAGAGAATGAACATCATTTGAGGACTGTGTTGCAAGTATTAAGGGAGCATCTATTGTATGCCAAGTTGAGAAAGTGCTCATTTTATCAGAAGCAAATTCATTATTTGAGACATATAATTTCAAAGGATGGGATAGCAGTGGATCCTGAGAAGATAGAATCCATTAGAGAATGGCCAGCACCAAAGAATGTGACAGAGGTCATATCATTCATGGGCCTTGCAGGATAATATAGGAGATTCATTAAAGGATTTTCAAATATTTCACACCCAATCACTTCCTTACAAAAGAAGTGTTAGGGACCTAACCCCTTACGTAGGTAGAACAATGTATTTCGATGTAATAAAGTTCAATATTAATAAGGCCTTGCAATAAGGTAGAATAAATCGAATGTAAGAAGACCTAATAGAAGCTTCCTCTTCTAGAAGGATCTTCCTCT
>JASDQU010241872.1:19411-33862 GCA_032191745.1 Picea mariana | reverse complement strand
ATGAGTTTTTGGTCATTCCCTTTGGCTTGTGTAATGCCCCCTCCACCTTCCAAAGCCTCATGAATCATGTCTTTCACCCCTTTCTCTATCATTTTGTCTTAGTTTTTTTTATGATATCCTCATCTATATCAAAACTTGGACATACCACCTTGCTCATGTGGACCGAATTCTCCATCTACTCTCTCAGCACCAACTTTTCCTCAAACAATCTAAATGTTCTTTTGGCGCCTCAGAAGTCGAGTACTTGGGCCATCTTGTTGGAAAGAACGGCATCAGGGTGGATCCTAAAAATATTGAATCCATGAAATAGTTGCCTCACCCAAAGACTCTCAAAGATTGCGAGGATTTCTAGGCCTAACTGGTTATTATCACAAGTTTTTTAAGAATTATGGAAAGAGTGTGGCACCTCTCACGACACTCCTTAAAAAGAATTATTTCACTTGGACCCCAGCAGTTTCTTAGGATTTTCAAACCTTGAAGATGGCCATGTGCACCACTCAAGTCTTGGCCCTTCCTAATTTCACAAAGACCTTTGTCCTGGAATGTGATGCTTCAAGGAAAGGTATTGGCATTGTCCTTATGCAAGAGGGTAGGCCTTTGGCTTTTACCAGCAAACAATTATCTGAATGAAATTTGGGAAAATAAATCTATGAAAAGGAAATGCTTGTTATTCTTCATGTCGTTAATTTGGGGCACACTTATCTATTGGGGAAACGCTTCCAAATTAAGATAGACCATCAAAGCCTCAAGTATTTTCTGAAACAACGCATTTCCTACCCAGAGCAACAAAAATGGGTAGCTAAGATATTTGGATATGATTATGAGATCATTTACAAGAAAGGAAAATACAATGTGGTGGCCGATGCACTTTCCTAAAAATATGAAGATGAAGGCTCCCTTTTTTCTCTCTCCTTCATTGTACCAAATTGGCTCCAAGCCGTTCGCCAAGAATGGCTATATGATCCCAAAAGTTCGCATCTGATACAAAAATTGCAGTCCAATTCTCTAGTTTCCCTAGGGTACTCATGGCTCCATGATGAGCTTTGATACAAAGGCTATTTGTATTTAAGTAAAAAGTCAAAACTTAAATCCATGGTGATTTCTGAGCTTCATGCTACACCCACAGTTGGGCACTCCATGTTTACCAAAACCTATGACAGGGTCAAACATTATTTTTTCTGGGATGGTATGAAACAAGACGTTCGTAATTTTGTGGTCGAATGTGATGTGTGTCAATGCAACAAGGGAGAAATAGTCAAATTTTTTGGAACACTGCAACTGCTTCCGATTCCACCTGTTATTTGGAGGGATATCTCTATGGATTTTATTACAGGCTTACCTAAATTGGGTAATAAATCAGTCATCATGATGGTAGTTGATCTCCTTTCCAAGTATGCTCATTTCTGTGCTCTTCAACACCCATTTACAACATCCACAGTGGCTCAACTTTTCATGGAACAGGTCTTCAAGCTTCATGGCTTACCGCATTCTATTGTTTCTGATCGTGACCCAACTTTCACCAGCAAATTTTGGCAAGAACTATTCAAGCTACAAGGCACCCAATTGCATCTTAGCACAGCTTATCATCCCCAGACGGATGGTCAAACTGAAGTTGTCAACAAGTTTTTGGAAACATATTTGAGGTGTTTTGCATCAAAAAGGCAAAATCAGTGGGATCAATGGTTACCCCTAGTTGAATGGTGGTACAAAACTTCATACCATACAGCTACATGCATGAGTCCTTTTGAATCGATCTATGGACAAAATCCACCTTCAGTCCTATCATATTTACCATCTGTCTGGAAGGTCCAGGAAGTTGACCAAATGCTTATAGTTCAAGAGGCTATTCTTCATACCCTCAAAGAGAATTTGGTCATGGCTCAGAATTGCATGAAGAAAAAAGTATATCAAGTTCGCTCTGAATGTGAATTTGCAGAAGGGGATCAGGTGTTTCTTCGACTACAACCTTACAAGCAAAATTCCCTCAAGGCCGACCATTGTCAGAAGCTGGCGCCCAAATTTTATGGTCCTTATACAATTCTCAAGTGTGTGGGATAGGTGGCCTATCAGTTAGCTTTGCCCAGTCACTCTAAGCTACATCCTATTTTTTATGTTTCATTTTTGAATAAGGTGATTGGAACTAAGTGCCAAACTCAAACCAACCTTCCTGAGTTGGAAGAAGAAGGCTCCATTTGTCTATAGCCACACGCAGTTTTGGACCAGCGTGAACGTCGCTTGCGTCAGCAAACCATCAAGGAAGTGTTAGTCCAGTGGAAAGATACAACTCTAGCAGATGCCACTTGGGAACCAGCTACCATTCTACAACAATTTCCGCATCTCAAGCCTTGAGGATAAGGTTTCTTTTAAAGGGGCAGACATGTTAGGGACCTAACCCCTTACGTAGGTAGAACAATGTATTATGATGTAATAAAGGTCAATATTAATAAGGCCCTACAATAAGATAGAATAAATCGAATGTAAGAAGACCTAATAGAAGCTTCCTCTTCTAGAAGGATCTTCCTCTAGATGGTTTTCTTGATAGAAATATTTAGTATAAATAGGAGTTGAGGGTATGTGAACCCTAGCTTGGATATTATTGTAATAGAGCTCTGCTCGACTGGAGGTTTCCCCCTCGAAGAGGCCCGTGAAAATCGCTCTTAGTAATCGAAGTGCTCTTTTTAGTGTTATTTTGTTATCATTTCAGTATTATTTTGGTGTTATTCTGTTTATATTGTTGTTCATATTCCATTTCTAGCATTTTATTTTTGTTTTGCATAATTTTTATATCTGGAATATTACAAGAAGGGTGTGAATTTTTATTGGACATTGGATTGTGAAAAGAGTTTCCAACACTTGAAACAATTATTAACAAGTGCTCCAATACTAAGGATTGTAGACCCAAATGAAGACTTCATTGTATGCACATATGCATGTAAAGAGGGACTTGGTGGAGTCCTCAGTCAAAATGGGTTTGTTATATGTTATGGATCAAGGAAGTTGAAGGAGCATGAAAGACACTATGCCACTCATGATTTGGAGTTGGAAGCCATAGTGCATGACTTGAGGAAATGTAGACACTACCTCATGGGGAAAAGGTTTGAGATAAGAACAGACCATAATGGTCTGAAATATTTATTTGATCAGCCAGCTCTAAATACGAGGCAAACCAGATGGTTAGAATTTCTAAGTGAATATGAATTTGATATAAAGCATATCAAGGGAAAAGAGAACAAAGTGGTTGATGCACTTAGCAGAAGAGTGCATGAATTGCATGCTACAGTCATTAGCATGTACCAATCAGATTTGAAAGACAAAATTATAGAGGCTGCCAAATCAGATTTGCAATACGAGGAATTAGTGGAAAAATTACAACAAAGTATTTTGCAACAGAAAATTGAGGAATACAAGCTAGATAAGGATGAAATTCTCATGTACAGGGGAAGAATTTATGTACCAAATTCTAATGAATTGAAAAACATGATATTGGGGGAAATGCATAATGTATCTTATGTTGGGCACCCAGGTTATCAAAAAACTATTGCAGTTGCCAAGAGCCAATATTATTGGCCAGGCATGAAGAAAGAGGTTTCTAATTTTATTGCCAGATGTTTGGAATGTCAAAAAGTAAAGGTTGAGCATAGAAACCCAGTTGGTTTGCTACAACCATTACCCATTCCTGAGTGGAAATGGGAAGTTGTAACAATGGGTTTCATCACCAAACTTCCCAAAACAAACAAGGAACATGATTCTATCATGGTAGTGGTGGATAAGCTTACTAAAGATGCCCATTTTGTTCCAGTTAAGCTCACTTGCAAGGCAGCCAACATCGATGATGTGTATATGAAGGAAATTGCTAGATTACATGGCATACCCAAGACAATTTTGTTTGACAGAGATCCAAAATTTACCTCAAAATTTTGGAAGAGATTATTTAATGGATTTGGAACAAATTTGAATTTTAGTACATCTTATCATCCAGAATCAGATGGACAAACAAAGAGGGTGAATCAAGTGATTGAGGAGGATGTATGTGATGGATAAACCATCAAAATGGGAAAACTACCTACACTTGGTAGAGTTTTCTTATAACAATGGGTACCAAGCATCTCTAAAGTTGAACCCATTTGAGGCACTTTATGGCAGAAAGTGAAACACACCAGTAAGCTGGGATAATCCAGCGGACAAAGCAGTGGTTGGGCCAGATTTGCTCAGGGAAATGGAGGAGCAAATGATAAAATAAAAACAAAATTTAAAGGTTTCCCAAGCCAGGCAGAAAACTTATGCCGATAAGGGCAGAACTCACGGGGAATTTAAAGTGGGTGATCATGTATTCTTGAAAGTGAAAGCCAAAAAATGTTCCCTGAAGTTGGGAAATTGTTCAAAGTTGGCATCTCGCTATTGTGGGCCATTTGAAATCCTAGAGAGGATTGGTCCAGTAGATTATATGATTGCATTTCCTACATCTATGTTTGTTCATAATGTATTCCATGTATCATTACTCAAAAAATATATATCTGATGTTAATCATGTTATTGATTGGAATGTGATTCAGGTGGAGCAAGAAGGAACTTTTCAAGTGCATCTAGTATGCATTATGGACCGGAAAATCAAACAGCTTCGGAATCAATCCATAGGGCTTGTAAAGGTCCAATGGACCTGGTACAGTTCTGAGGACACTACTTGGGAGCATGAGGATGCAATGCGGGTAGAATACCCGCATATTTTTTAGGATTTTTGAAATTTTGTTATATATGGGTACATGATGCACTGAGGACAATGCATAAATAAGGGAAGGGGATTGTAATATCCCTAAGGCCGAGCCCAATTGTAAATGTAAATGCAAATGTACTTAAGCTGGTGAGTTGTTCTGATATCATTTTTGTATGCACATTCCATGGTATAGTGTGCGCATGTACTGCGAAGTAAAATGAGGAAGTTTTCACATTACAGGATACCACGCATAGCAACATAAGTGAGTGCGATTATAGGCTAGGTAGTGTTTTGTGTATATGTTGCATTTTATAGGCTGGTGAGCTAGTTATTATAATCTAGGATGCTTATGTTTTGATTAGGCCAAAGAGCCTAGATGTTAAATGCCAGTGCGCCTATTTTTGTATATGTCTCATAATTAATATAAAATACATTGTTGCGCGTAGACTGACCACGATAAAAGAGTATGGGGGACTAAAATCCACTGGTTAGGGAAAGGGAGGGGCCTAAAATTTAAGGAAAAGGGATAAGCTAGGGAGATTAAGCCAAAAAGAAATATTATATTAATATTTCTTAAATCATAAAGTATGGATAATTCTATTATCCTAAGTTCTAAAGTTGGGGACAAGTGGGCCAAGTATCTCCCAACATGACAAGTGTCAAGTTGGGGATATGCATAGATATTGTTGGGAATTAGGTCATTTTTTCAAAGATATTTTTCATCATTCAGTCATCCAATCAATCATCCATGAGCATGCACACACCCATTGAGCTATCATTTGTATCTTCATGACTATACCTGAACCTGTATCCATATCCATTTTTCGTTGGTGTATCTGGTTAGCTTGGGAGATGGACTGAAGAAACGGGTTGTCAAGCCCATGAGATATTGAAGAGGAAGGTTGTCAGGCCCGTGAGAAATTATTTGGGTGAGAGAATTGTTGGGAATTGATTTCCTGAAGATGCTAAGCTGCATCTGTAGTGCGCTGAGACTTCCTGTCCGGCCTGTTGTGGAAGCTCGGAAAAGAAGTCAGGCAGCCGAAGCACTGTTGAACAGATAAGGGGAACACTTCCTTGGTGGGATGGGCATGTGGGGAATGAGGTATTGTAGGTTTTTAGTTTGAGTTGGCACCTAAGATGGAGTCTTCCCTGTTGTCTATGAGCCTTTAGCCTGGATAGGAATCCCTTTACCCGGGTGGAGTTTAGTCCCAGCTCGGGGGTGACTCACTATTGAGAGTGATGAGCAATGTGGTCTAAGGCTGGGAGGTTCATGGAAGGTCTGTACACCATTGGTGAAATTATTACCAAGATAAGTACCAATTGTGTGATAAATTTACATGATCCATTGTTATTTACGTACTTATTTTTATGGGTTATCATATGTGCGGTTATAACTATGTTTATTTTTATGGGTATTTCCTGTATATGTTGCATGTATATGTTTATTGTTATTTCAGTGTGAATCTGTGTATTTACAGATGTATTTGTATGTTTACATTTTATATATAATGCTTCCGCACGAGTTCTGTGTGTGTATATTTTAATTCCATGCAGTTCAAAAAATTCATGTGGCATAGCTGAGTTGGATACTGGGTATGTTACAGTATGTTCCACAGAGAGAGAACGTAAGAGTTCTCTAGCGTAGCGTGGCCCCAGCATGGATGGTCGGGGACATTACAATTGTTGATCATGATACGATCAACAATGTTCCTATGATAAAATGTCAGCAAGGTTAGCGAATGAAGATCAAATCTCAGAAGGAAGAAGCACTTTGTAGAAGACTCATCAGTGAAACATTGAATTCAACCAATGCACTGGAAAAGGTGAGAAGACGCATCAGTCGTCCAATCAAGGAAATTAATGGTGTTGATCATCTCATATAACAAACGACGATCATATGAGTGACCATGGGATTGAGGATTGTTGGAGGACCATGACCATTGGATCTTCAAGCCATCAATGGCAGGAATGAATTACCGGGATCAGAAGGAGAATTAAAAGACTCACTAGTTCCAATCCCACAATTGGACTAGATAGTCAGATCTTATAGCCCCAAAGACCTATGACTATGGTTGATCCAAAAAATGATGAGATTAAGCCAGATTAAATCATGATCGTCAGATGCACAATCGCCATATCAATGGCATGGATGAATTGTGTTGGCCCTTGACAAATTTTTGGAGAACCTTGGTCACGTTTGACCAGTTTTGGGACTTCGACAGGCTGGTCAAAGGTGGAGCGCAAGGCGAAGCGAAGATCAAGGGATGTCGGTCCCTTCTTAGGGAATTTTTGGGTTTAGGGTTTATGTAACGGGTATGGGATGTCGGCCCATGGGTTTACCCATGCCTTGGCCCCTTTTGTAAAGTATAAATATATATCTAGATGATGTAAGAAACACACTAGATATAGAAGAGAAGTGGTGCTAAGTGCAAGTGATGTAAATAGTTGGATCTATGTAATTGAGTTAGCTTTGTGCATAATGTGTGCATGAGAACTTGTAGAGCTAAGTGCAAGTGACTATAAAGAGGCTTTGTGCTATGACCTGACTCGAGGAAGGAGGATCTGGTGAGGTGTGCATAGATCTCCTGTCCTATGTGGAGTAGGTTTTGATGCTGTGTTCATGTAAGGAGATTGACAAAAGATAATAAATAAGACGAAGAGTTGGTGGACGTAGCCCCACACTGGGGTGAACCACATATATATTGTTTTATGGTTTCTTTGTGCATTATTGTTTTTATTTGAGTTATGCTTAGTATAGAAATATATGTTAGATGCATCTGATATAGTAGCTTAGTGCTTAGTAATGTGAATGAATACTAGATCATATCTATTTCTATATGTTAAGTGCTTGGAGGTGTTAGATCTTTTTGAATACTGCGATGTTCTGTAATTAGGGTCTTCTCCTGTGATGTGACTAAGGATTAAATATTGATTAATGTTAACTGCTAAGTGCTCTGTTAGGTATTGTAATAACAAATCCGTGTCTATCTAGGTTGCAGACACTTGAGTCCTACAACCACCCCTTTCTCTACCTCGGGTGAGACTTCATCTACTCCGCAGGTGTTGCCAAAAGGGCCGATAGTTAGGGTTTTGTTGGTGTGATGTTGAAGCGTTGAACCCCAGGTCTGCCCCTACCCCAACAAATGGTTCTGTTGTTGGGACCTGAAACTGTGATTGTTGGGAACTGAAGAAAAGAAAGCTCTGTGCATAGATCTGTTGCTTTAGTGTGCAGTATTCTACTTGACTGCGAAGTTCTATGCTAAGAAAGGAATTAGATCTTAAGAAAAGAGGTAATATATTAAAACTTTTTGCTCTGAGAAAGGTAACTGAAAATTTGTGTTTCGAAAGAATGGATCTAGGTATGTCTAGAAAGGTAAGATAACTGAAAATTTATGTTTCGAAAGAATGGATCTAGGTATGTCTAATAGATTTTGTCCTAGTCTAAAAATTAGGGCACAGCTAGAAGAAAGAAGATTGGATATGAGTAGATCTGATAAGAATAGTGAAAGATATGTTATTCCTATGCATAGAAATAATGTTTGGACTAACAAATGGATGTAGGATCCTAGAAAGAATTTTTTCCAGGGTAGTTATTGTGATCCCGGTGTGTAGTATAGGAAAGGTTGGGGGTCATTTAAATGAAAGAGAGGATTAATCTTTGTTATAGTTGCAGAAGATTAGGATATCTTGCTAAGGAATGCCCTGGTAGAGGTCCTAGTTGTATTTGTTGTAAAGCTATGGACCATGAAGTTTTGGATTTCCCTAGAATGATTGCTAAAGTTGAAAAGATGAATATGAGACAAGAAAACCATGAGATAGGCCAAGAAACTAAGGATATTATAGAACCCAAAAAAGAATCAGAGATTGTAATACTACAAATGAAATAAACCTTGAATGATCACAGAGATATTCATAGATATTAAATGAGAAAGAGTGCATAGAAACAAGAATAGGTAACTTCGACATAGACTGTGTTCTGGATGAAGAAACATAGGTGAATATCATGACAGAAAGAATTTGGGAAATTTTGGAAAAACCTTCTATGGTTCCTGCATTGGGAGGAATAGGATTGTTTAAAGGGAAGATGATAAACCTATGTGGAAGAGTTGCTCGAATATCTATGAGTGCTCATGGAACTTCGATAGAAGAAGAATTTGAGATCGTTAAGTTTGTTGAGAATGGCACCCCATTTGCTATTTTTCTAGGAAAAACCTGGATTGAGAAAGATCAGATACGAAGGAAACGAGAAGAGGAGGATCTAGAACAAAAAAAGAAAGAACTAAGGGATTTCATGGCTAGGAGAATAGCACACTTACTGGAAGAACAAGAGGACTAGTCAAAGATACTAAGGACCAGAGATCTGGACGTCGAAGTTGAAATAACACGGGAATACTTGAAACACCTGTCTGTACAAGAGAGTAGAGAACCTACCCCAGAAAGAGAAGAAGTATTTCTTTCGAACCCTTCGAAAGACCTTCAAAAGTGCGAAGTTACTATGCCAAGAGGAGATAAGAACAATAATGGAAAGAGGAAACCATTGACTCAGATTACAGGAAAGAAAGCAAGAAAGCTCAGCAAGAAGAAAGCAAAGTTAGAGAAATTACAAGAAGTTCCAGAGAGAACTTCACAGAAGGGAGGTTTGCATCACTTGAAATTTGTCGGGATATTAGAACAACGAAGATTGGCACTTCGTCATAGTGAAGCAATATGACCTTTGGAGGCATCTTCACCGTTAGCCCGATGCTCCAAAACGGCTCGAACCGCAGTTATGGAAAGAAATATTTCCATTAGACCATTGGGACTGTGCCATAATGGATGGAATTGCAATGATTCAGGCATTCTTTCCCGTTGGAGGGTCTGTTATGATGTTGTCTATTTATCCCATCGAGTGTTGCACCGAGAAAAATTTTTCCAATTGTGATTATCCGAGCCCACAGAGAACTAGTTGCTTTCGCATAGTGCCTATTGAGAGATCGCCACACGTTCTCTTACTATGATTGTTTGTTCACTGACCTGAGATACCTGATCTCGAGCATGCATGGCAGATGACTTTAGCGCAGTAGATAAATTTTTCAAAGAGATCCTCATAGACCTCATGGCTGAGAAGGTCATGTCCACGGGAGTCCAAGCCTCGTCGACGGGAGGCGTTCAAGCATCCCTGTCAACTTCTCCTGGATCTGGACCATCCTGAGCTGCAACAGAGAAATGAACGAAGCATCGTGATGACTTGGCAAATGTGAAGCTCATCCCATCTATCCTTCCTGATTATATCTCACCTTTGGCTAGTGCAGTGAGATGTGATAGTGTCCTGAGGGACTTCAACTACACCTTGATTATTGCATACCTCCCAAAGGGGATACACGTAGTACGACCACAGTTAGGACAAATCATGACATTGAAGATCAGTGACTTCAACTTGGGAGACAGCAAGAACTATGGCATGCTCTCCCCACACAAGTATTTGACCAAGACAAAGAGGAAGAAGTCGAATATCATCCCCCAATCGTGGACTATGGACATCGCGAGGTCCACTATTCTGAACGTGATGAAGATACCACACTTTAGAAGGAATCAAGAGGTTAACGTGTGCATTAAAATCCTGTTGTATTGCTTCCATGGAGGTTATCTATGGATGGATAGACGCATCACCATAGGTCAAGTGCTGATCCATCGGATCATTGGATTAAGCATGAAAGGACCAAACCCACAAGAATTTTATCCAAGGAAGGCTGCAGATCGTGCCATGGTGTAGAAAATTAAAGATACCTATGGCAATGTGGAAAAGGGAAAGCAAGGCTACAAGGTAGCCTCAATTCAGAATGGTTCAGTGCACCTAGCCTGCCAGTTGATCGTTGGTAAGCTTGTAAGGAATAATAGACCCACGCAGACCACGGGGTTGATTGTTGACCTCACAGGAAAATGCATTGAAGGACTACATATGAACTGGGTGAGTTACCTCGTCAACCAGTTAGAAAAATATTTCCGTGAAGCTCAGGATCAGGGCTATGAGTTTCATTTTAGTTGGCTACCTATCCTCATCGCCTTCATTGCCTAGGAGAGGCTAGAAGGAGTGACCTTCCCTGAGATTGATCCATCTAAACCCCTAGCTGTGAAGTTCACCACGCTATGGTATTTGAGCGACATGGAGAAACAATGGCAGTCAAACGCGGTGTTCCACACCTACTACCTACAGTTGAAGAGGGCTATTGAGTCTTTCCCTCGTATGATGTTCAACACCCTGCATAGGTTCAGACCATTTGTGAAGTTCTGCATAGATAGACATTTTATTTATATCACTACATGTGGAGACGAACATAAAGAAGAGCTCCAATCTTATTATAATCTCACTGAGGAGGAAATGGAAGAAATAACTAAGGAGTGGTCTACAGATCTCCTTATACCAGTCGACCAGGAAGAATTTTCTGACCCTGACCTCATTGAAAGTCCTGTGGTTACTCGCGAAGAGTATGATGCACCCAACAATAGCAGAAGGACGAAAAAGGAAGAGGTACAAGAGATGAACAGTGTATCAGAAGAGACTGCTTCTGACTCACCTGGAGGGGGAGGTGATGACGAAGTAGACAAAAATGAGGATAAAGGAGAAGAAGACAAGCAGAAACAAGGCAAAGTAACACCACCTAGGAATCCTCTTGATGAAGCTAAGACCTCCAAGAAAAGAAAGTTTCCCGCATGAAACCTACATCATGGAAGAAGTTCAAAGCTAGTAAACCACATATGCAGATTGTTCTCACGATGGATGACATAGATTTCATCATCGTCGTTGTCTCGAATACCTTAGAAGATATCTTACAATGCAGTGAATCCAAACAAGAGACAATGTATGATAGAATTGCAGCAGATCTGAAAGGGGTACATCAAGCCCTCTACTCCATCCACGCAGTGTCTATTGTGCCCCCATCATTAGAAGGAATAGAGTTGGGAGATGAGCCTGCCCAACTATGCTGAATAGAAGATGTGACCAAAGCTCACCTTCATCGTGTTTAGGAAGAAAAAGAACAGGCCATAGAGGCCTTAGAGAAAGAAAAAGAGGAATCCATAGAGAAATTTTTGGTTGCACAACAGGAAAAAGATGACATCCAAGCCAAGTTTGCAGAGGATAGAGAGAAAATCTAGAAGGAGAAGGAATAGCTACTCACAGAGAATATTGGAGTCAAAGAAGAAGTCACTAGAGCACTTTTCTTGTTGATGGGCTTGGAACAGATGGAAGAAGACAAAGTGGAAATCCAAGAAGGGAATCTTGCTAAATTTATTCAGCAGCTCCAACATAAGGTAGCAGAACTGGAGTTACAAGCAGTGTCAAGCACTCCGCAGGAAGTGCGAGACCAAAGAGAATTAACTACCTAAAGCGCAGTCCAGAGAATCAAGGCATTGGCCTTAGAATGTAAAAAGCTCAGCAATCGAAGTGCATAGACTTACGAGCGCCTTGTAGAGTACCCTGAACTAAGTACACTAGAGTCACAGCTTCAAGAGGCCAAGTAGCAAGCAACAACGATGCAAGCGTAGTTGAAGCCACTATTCGCGGTCGATAGGATGAAACAATCCCAGGAACAATGCATAGTTTAGCAACAATTCCATGCCATACAGAGTAAGGTCATGGAAGTGACTCAATGACTCCATCCAGTGCAGGATATAGCTTGCATACTTTTTTAGGAGATTGAAGGACAAGGTGCAGAAATGGAGCAAGTGGTCACCACAGTGGAACGACGCTTGGAAGGACCTGTGATGGAGAGGATTACCCAATAGTTCATCGAGAAGGAGGCTCTGGCAAAGCAATAGTTCGCGATAGCTTGAGCCAATATCGAGGAATTTGAGGTAGAGTTAACTACATCAGAGTGACTCGAGATGAGTCACAAGTGAGTGTTGGGGACCTCTTGGCCCTTGACCAAGTTTTGGAGAACCCTGGTCACGTTTGACCAATTTTGGGACTTTGATAGGTTGGTCGAAGGTGGATCACAAGGTGAAGCGGAGATCGAGGGATCTCGGCCCCTTCTTAGGGAAGTTTTGGGTTTAGGGTTTATGTAACAGGTATGGGATGTCGGCCCATGGTTTTACCCATGCCTTGGCCCCTTTTGTAATGTATAAATAGATATCTAGACGATGTAAGAAACACACTATATCTAGAAGATAAGTGGTGCTAAGTGTTATATTGTTCTAAATTCAAGTGATGTAAGTAGTTGGATCTATGTAGATGAGTTAGCTTTGTGCATATTGTGTGCATGAGAACTTGCAGATCTAAGTGCAAGTGACTATAAAGAGGCTTTGTGTTGTGACCTGACTTGGGGAAGGAGGATTTGGCGAGGTGCACGCAGATCTCATGTCCTATGTGTAGTAGTTTTTTATTCTTTGTGCATGTAAGGAGATTGACAATAGATAATAAATAAGATGAAGAGTTGGTGGATGTAGCCCCACGTTGGGGTGAACCACGTATATCCTGTGTTATGGTTGCTTTGTGCATTATGGTTGTTATTTGAGTTATGCTTAGTATAGAAATATATGTTATATGCATCTGATATAGTAGCTTAGTTCCTAGTAATGTGAAGGAATACTAGATCATTTATATTTCTATATGCTAAGTGCTTGGAGGTGTTAGATCATGTTGAATACTGCGTTGTTATGAAATTAGGGTCTTCTCCTACGATGTGACTAAGGGTTGATTACCGATGAATGTTAACTGCTAAGTGATCTGTTAGGTATTGTAATCACAGATCTGTGTCCCAGCTTGGTTGCAGACACTTGAGTCCTGCAACCACCCCTGTCTATACCTTGGGTGAGACTTCATCTACTTTGCAGGTGTTGCTGAAAGGGCCAGTATTTAGGGTTTTGTTGGTGTGTTGTTGAAGTGTTGAAACCTGGATCTTCCCCTACCCCAACAAATTGCAGAGATCAAAAAGAGAATTAAATATCACGCTAGTTCCAATCCCGCAATTAGTCAGGATCGTCTGATCTTATGACTTTGAATATCGATGATTGTGGTTAACTCACCAACAATGCACAACTTCCAATTGCAAAGTTTGGGTGACGAGTTAAATAACTTGCAAGTTGTGGTCCTGCAATCATCCTCGATGGTTATCACAGAGACGAAGAAAATTGATCCATGACTATGATCGATTTGTGAAAGGAAATGGGATTCCAAGTGTAACGATGAAGACCCAAAACGATGATCTCCGGTGGTCCCAAAGTTGTTAATGAACAAGTTGGTTATTGCATAGGTCGGCTCAATAGCTTAAACAAGTTTTTAGCATAAGCCACTATAAATAAAACCATGATTGGTTCACTTGAAATGGTGCTAGTGTATGAAGTGTGGCTTGTGAAGTGAAGAGGCGGATCTAGACCTGAGGTCCATGCGACTATAAGAGAGAGATGTAGAAGCGAAGATGGAGAAAAGATATCATAGGAAAGATAAAGCGAAGAATGCGTAAATTTCATAGAGAAGATAACATGCAGTGATGAGTGTTTTATGATATACTTCTGATCATGAGATAGATTTGATTCTATAATGGATCACTACTACTAGATTTGAATAAAATCTAGTTGGATAGACTAGGTTCTATCAGCAAGATGGGTCTTGCCTAAGAGTTGGTGCTCTTCGAGGAGTTGGTGCTCCTTACTTTAGTTGGTGTTGAAACAAATCAGTTGATGCTGGGAAAATCCTCTTTCACATATATTCATATTACTATATTCATATCAATTATACAATAGCTAATAAAAACATATGGTGTC
>JASDQU010241871.1:67986-87196 GCA_032191745.1 Picea mariana | reverse complement strand
TCGAATTTGAACATAGAGTGCCACATAAAGGTGTCTTGGAAGCTTCCTTGGAACCTACACATGTCACAAAAACAATCCACTTTCCATATATGAAGTAAAATATATTATTTTCTAGATTCAAAATCGCGTGCGCACCCTGACCTAGCTCTGTAATGATTAAGGGTTTGAGAGTGCTGCCATGGCATCCCAGGGAGGGGAGCCGCCGCCCCCTCCTTCCCCCGCCTCCTCCTTCAGACGCCTGGTAGAAGCTTGCAGCAAAAAGTCAACCGCCGCAGAAGCCCCGAGGTTTGTTAAGAAACTGAACGATATTCCAGAGATAGATCTCCCTCCGGATTTCCCTATCAAAGTCGCCCTATCTCTCTCTGAACGAGGACTCATTGGTCAGTTTATGGGACTCCGGCCCTCAACCAGATCCACCGACAACTAGATTCAATGAAATTGGAGACCTTTGATAGCAAATAGTGTGACATGCTACACGGTCGGGCGAGGATACTTCATCTTCGAATTTATCTCCCAAGAGGACAGAGATCTGATCTTCAGAAACGGCCCATACTTCATGGGCACTCAAGGACTCTACCTAAACAAATGGACTCCGAACTTTGACCCTGCTTCAGAAGTCCCCAAGGATGTCCCGATCTGGGTAAGGCTTCCCAACTTACCGATCCACTGTTGGAACCCCTCCTCGCTTCAGGCGATAGGAAATGGACTTGGGCGCTACATCGACCGAGCAGAACCTAGAGACCAGTATTCTTGTGCGAGGATCTGTGTAGAGGTTGATCTGGAGGTAGGCCTACCAGAGGCCATAAAGCTGAAGGTCAGTAACTGGCAGCATTTCCAAAAGCTAGACTACGAACAGCTCCCGTTCAAGTGCCGAGGCTGCCACGAATATGGCCATTTCCAAAGAAATTGTCCAAAAATCCCCCCCTCCACTGAAAAAGAAGGGGATGAAGGATGGCAGCAAGATCGTAAAGGGAGATCAAGAGCAAGAGGCCAAAGGAATGAACATACAGAACCACAGAAAGCCAAGCCCACGGAAAATACAGAAAAGGAGAACAGCTTCAGAATCTTAGCCAAAGGATTGGAGGACAGAGAGCAAGATCCAACTAAAGAAGTTCAATAGGGAGAAAAGAAAGATCAAAATCCTGTATATAAGGGGAACACGCCAACAGAAGAAGGAGGGACGAAAAATAACTCCCCCCAGAAGCAAGTCGGCAATCAGATCATAGAGGAGGGGGATATCTTGTTAAGTAGTGACTCGGACGAAGCAAGTGAGATTTGGGCCACCCCAAAGAAAAAGGGAAGAGGTCGGAAGTCAAAAAATGCAGAAAGGAACCAGGAAGCCCACAAAGTCGTGCTCAATGGGTCACAACCCACCATCAAAAATGCGTTGTCGGTTCATAACACGCGGAAGCAGGCCAAAGCCTCCCAAGGAGGCTAGCCCCCCCCCCCCAAGGTTTATAATGATCACAACCTCCTGGAACTATAGGGGAATGGGAAGCAAAAAGAAGGAAGAAGTGTTAAAAGATATTCTCAAAGCCTCAAAATCAAGTATCCTACTGCTCCAGGAGACTAAAATGAGCCAGCAAGATGCGCTCAAAACCCTGTTGAAAGTTTGGAAAGGAAGTCTCGAAGTCGTCGAAAATGCAAGGGGCGCCTCAGGAGGGCTATGTACAATGTGGGACGCCTCCAAAATAGACCTGCTCAGCTCTGACATCTGCATGCATTGGATTCACACCAGATTTCTCCACAAAGACACGGGCTGTCAGGTAAGCATCTTTAATATTTATGCACCACAACTTTTTGGGGAAAAAAAACATTGTTGGGAATCCCTGCAGTCCTACCTTCAGCAAAACAAGCTCACCAATATCATCTTTGGTGGAGATATAAATGTAACTCTAGCCCAGAATGAGAAGAGGGGCGGCTCGATAGTGAGAGACCCGGCTAGAGAATGGGTAGAGGACTTAACCTCTGCATGGGACCTTCTTGATATCAAACCAGTCAAAGGTCGTTACACGTGGACCAATAAGAGAATTGGTCCTGGGCACATCGCTGCCAGATTGGACAGATTCCTCGTACAAATCTCCCTTTTGCTGCTAGGACTTGAAGCAAAGGCTGAAATTTTGGCCCATAGTGTATCTGATCACAAACCGATTCGGTTAGAAATCAAAAAAGATTAAGTCAAGGGGCCCATCCCCTTCAGATTCAGCCCAAATTGGATAAATGATCAAGGATTCATAGCGCTGGTAGCAAAAGTATGGGCCACCACAGTCCATGGTTCAGCATCCTATGTGTGGGAGGAAAAAATTAAAAGGCTGAAATATGCCCTGAAGTCATGGGCCAAGAGCCAAACGAGCCCAATAGCAATGCGCCTAGCAGCCCAAAGCCAACTTGAAGCCCATTAGCTGACAATGGAACAAAAGGAGATCACTCTGGAAGTCTTGCAAAAGGAGGACAGCCTTCAACGACAATGGCATCAAGCCTGCAGAATGGAGGAAAACTATTGGCGGCAGAAGTCGAGAAGATTATGGTTGAAAGAAGGAGACCGCAACATAGCCTATTTTCACAAACAAGCGGAAGCACGAAAACAATACAAGGCAGTGACGGAAGTTCAGGTTCAGGAAAAAACAATTGCAGATCCAGAAGGCATTAAACAAGCAGCTTATGAAACCTTTGAGAAGCTATACATAGACCCAAAGGACGTGGATTTGGACCAGCAAGGCTACCCACTCATGCTCATTCCAAAGCTAATAAATGAAGACATTAACAGCAAGCTGACTAGAGAGGTATCGCAGCAAGAAATAAAGGAGGCCATTGACCAGATGAACCCAGACAAAGCTCTGGGACCGGACGGGTTCACTGCCAGATTTTATCAAAAGTGCTGGGAAATCATCAAAAAGGACCTAACCAAAATGATCCAGAAGTCACAGCAGGCCAGCAAGCTGGGAGGAAGCAGGCTAGCAAGCTGGGAGGAAGCACTAACTCTTCCTTTCTGGCACTCATCCCGAAAGAAAAAGGAGCGACCTCCTTCAACAGGTTCAGACCAATCTCTTTATGTAACACAAGCTATAAAATCCTTGCCAAAGTAATAGCCAACTGACTCGAGGAAGCTCTCCCTCTCATCGTTCCTGAAAATCAAGGAGGCTTTGTTCAAGGGAGGCATATCACCGACAACATCATCCTGGTCCAAGAAGCTATCCACTCCAGCATTCTAAGGAAAGAAAAAGGTATGGTCATTAAACTAGATCTCGCTAATGCTTTTGATAGAGTCAGACACAAATTTCTTTTTGAAGTTATGAGGAAGTTTGGGTTCGATTTACATTTTATAAATTGGATAAAATCCTGCATAGGATCCCCTTGGATAGCCCCCTTGGTGAATGGGAAGGTAACTGCCTTCTTCAAAGACTCTAGGGGACTAAGGCAAGGCTGCCCACTGTCGCCTCTGCTCTATGCCCTTCAAGCTTCAGTTCTAAGCTACCAATTGGAACACTCCCAAGTCAATAAAGATCTTCATGGACTAAGAATAGCACAAGGGGTGAAAGACATCAACCATGCACAATTTGCGGATGATACGCTTGTGTTGGGTGGAGCAAGCCCAATCACAACAAAAAAATTCAAGGAAGAGCTGGATGGCTATGCAGCAGTCTACGGCAGTGAGATAAATTAGTCCAAAAGTAGCATTTATGGCTGGAACATCACCCCAAATGAAATGCTGAGAATTACAAGAGTTCTAAGGATGGAGGGGCACACAAACTGAGAAGCCTTCAAGTACCTGGAAGTCCCAATGTTTAAATCTGCCCCAAGAGTTTCCCAATGGAGCCATATAGTAGAAAAACTCAAGACTAAATTCTCCTCATGGGGGGCTAGCTGGTTGAACTTAGCAGGAAAGACAGTCCTGATAAAGGCTGTAGTGGCTAGCCTCCCCATCTTTCAATGTTCACTCTTGTTAGCCCCATCCACAGTTATCCAAAATCTTGAGGCATTTCAGAGGCGATTTTTGTGGGAAGGAGGCAGGCAGGAAAAGAAGAAGATGCACCTGGTTAGTTGGGAAAAAACCACAAAATCCTACATGGAAGGAGGTCTTAATTTTAAAAATACAAGGACTCAAAATCTGGCGTTAGGGGCAAAGCTTCTCTAGCAAATGATCACCGACAAAGCCACTTGGAGTAAGCGAGCACTTTGGAGGAAATACTTTCGAGGGTCTCGGGACAGAAGTTTAGAACTCCCAGGTAAGGAGGTGAAAATCTCTCCCATCTTCGCGCTATGCAAAAAAGTGCTCCCTCTCTTCACCCCCCACCTAACTTGGGTGCCGAGAAATGGAAGGAAAATAAGAATTTGGACAGACTCAATAATGGGTGACCCTCCGTTAGATCATCACCAGGACCTACAAGGACTCAAAACATGGATGGACAGTCAAAACATCTTAACACTCTCAGACATATCAGTTTGGGGTGATGAAAGGCCTCACCCCTGGCAAGGGTGGGCAGTCCCAAATAGACCAGTTGTACTAGATAGTCAATGGGATGCTCTCAAGAAGTGTCTACAAGGGAAAGCCCCACTAAAAAAGACAAGTAAGGACGACCGAGGATGGGGCAGGAATGCCAAGGCTTACACCACAGCAGAGGGTTACCGTCAATTCAACTCAATTCCCACTGCAATGCCAAATCCAGCGAGATGGAAAGCAATCTAGAATTATCGATCCCTCCCAAAAATTGACCATTTCAGCTGGACCTTGGCGCACAAGAGTATCCCAACGGGGGAGAATCTCCAAAGAAGGGGCTGGGAAGGACCCTTTAGGTGCCCCCTATGCCTCCACGCAGAAGAAACAACTGATCACACTCTCCTAAACTGCAGCTACGCAAAAGAAGTCTGGATGAAGGTAACAGGCCCCCAATTAGCCACAAACTTCCCTCCTGATGTAATAAGCCTGCTCCTCCAATGGGAATCCCTGTTCCCATTTGCCGATAAGAAAAGAAACCAAACTCACTAGATTTGGGGATTACTTCCAAAGTTTGTCCTATGGAGTCTCTGGTTAGAGAGAAATCATAGAATTTTCAGAGATAGCCAACTAAGTGAAGACAGAATTGCCACTAAAATTCAAGCAATGCTGGGGCAATCTGCTGCTCACCTCTGTCCCAAAGTAAAGCTACATAATTTGGACGCAGAACAGGAGAGTTGGATAGCCCAATTCAACATCCCAGGGTTAGGAAGCCAACAAGGAAGTCACCCAATGCATGAAAGCTGGGAGATCAGGGAAAGTGAAAAGGAATTTGCCAATTGGAAAAGAAAAATTAAAACGCCCATCCTCTACTTTGATGGGGCCTCGAAAGGGAACCCAGGATAGACCGGGGGAGGGGGCATCATTGAAGATTCTAGACAAGACAAAGCAACGCATTACGCCCTTTGACTCGGCATAGAGTCCAACAACAGTGCCGAAGCCTTGGCTCTCTGGCAAGGTTTGCAACTGGCAGTCAAACTCAGAATACAGGGCTTGGCAATTATAGGTGACTCAAGAATAATCATACAGGCTATGATCAAGCGCTCCACAACTCAAAGCATCAAGCTCAACAATCTCCTTGACAAATTCGCCTCCTATTAAGGAATTTGAACACCTATCACTTCTATCACGTTTTAAGGGATTTAAATCGAATTGCTGATAAAGAAGCCAACAAAGGCGTTCTATTGGATGCTGGAGTGCTGTCAATCAATGGCATCATTGAAAATGTGGAGATCTCATGAACCAAAGCAGCTCACGGGCACTCTTCCAAAAGGAAAAAATTCTTACTAGCATTGAATAATCTCTTCATTTTTCCAACATTTACAAGTGACAAATTTAACTTCTTTGTATGTGCTCTAACAATGTACTGAACTCCATTTTTAAACAAATGATACTTGTTCTCATGATGATGAAAGATGGCTCTCCTATCATATAAGTATGGGCTTACCAACAAAATACCACATGTATCCAATGGAATAAAATCATGCTCTACCTCATCTATAAAGTTTGTAGTGATGGAAAATCTAATTTTACACCTTCTTGTCACATGCAATTTGGCATTGTCACATATCCATCCTAGAGGGTATGGTTTAGGATGTGGAGTAGTTTCCAATTTTAATTTCTTGACAGTGTCTTCAGATATGAGGTTTTCTTGAGATCCAATATCCAAAAGAGTATCTATCTCGGTATGCTTTGAAATAACCCTTATGTGGAAAAGCTCTTTCTTTATTTTTCATGTTGAGTTTCATTGAGGCTACTACTACTTGAAGAACTAGTACTTGCAATAGAATCCTTACCTTGAAAACCCATGGTTGTAATCTTTGTTTCATCACTCGAATCAGAACCTAAATCATGTTGTGTAGTTACAGTAGTATTTGGTTTCCCCTTATGGCTGAACTTTTTGGGTTTCATTTTAGAATGAAGTTTCCAACAATGGTCTTCATCATGGCCATCTTTTGAACAGTGTTTACATGAGAGTTTCGCTCCCTCTATCTTGACTGAAGCATTGTTTCTTCCATTTCCTTTGAATTTCCTCTTTCTGTTGTCTCCTTTAACAAAAGGCTTCTTGTTGTCCTCTTGAGGTTCATTCCTCCCTCTTGCTTCCAAATGAGTTGCTTGTACACAAACTTCATCTAGACTTGTAGGGTTAAACATAAGTATTGTGTGCCTCAAGTAGCTATGCAATCCTCCAATATATTTGAGTAAAGTTTCTTGAGAAGATAAATCTATACCCAAAATCAAAGCTCTTCTTCTAAATTCTTGAGTGTATGTTTGCACACTTTTCCCTTTAGCTTGTCTAAAGTTTTGCCAATCCATAATAGCTTTCTGCATGTATGCTAATGGATAAAATTGTCTTTTAAGTGCAACAATAAAATCATTCCAAGAGGATAAAACTTTACCATGTTTCTTCATGTCCTCTTGAGTTTTGGATTCCCACCAAATGAGTGTTGCACTTTCCAATCTAAGAGAAGCAAGTTGAAACTTAGTTTCATCATCTTTGATTCTTTGTATCCTACAATACACTTCAATCTGACAAATCCAATTATCCAATTTCTCAGCATTTACCTCTCCATTGTACATAGGCAATTCAAACTTAATATCAAGCTTAAGAAAAGGAGTTAGTAGAGGAGTTTTACCATGTTCTTTTGGAGAATTTGGAGATGGTTGTGAAATGGTAGAAGAGGTGGAAGATGGAGGTGAAGGAGGTGGAGTATCACCATTCCCTCCATTTCCTTTTGGATTTTTATCGCCACTATCTCCATTTCCATTTGGAGGGTTTGAGCTTTCACCTTGCAACCTTGCATTTCTTTCTTAAAATAAATCTTTCACCATCTCTGTCATATCATAGAAAGATTTTTTGAAAGTTTCATTCTCTGAAGTAAGAGTTTCATGACTCTCTTCATGAAACATACTTGGTGAATATCTCCTTGAAGCTTGAGGTGACTGTGTAGTTCTCCTTCTTGAAAGTTGATAACTTGGCTCTACAAGTTAACTTTCTCCTCTTGTGAGCTTCAACCTTGTAAAAATCAGAAAACAAACACTTGCAGACAATCAAACCTTCCAAAACCTATGCTCTGATAACAACTTGATCTGAAAATGAAAGGCTTGAATCTCTTTAAAATTGCAAGTGAAATTTGTATGTGCTTGGGTAATAGGATCAAGTTACAAACACATAAACATCAATGAGTTTTTACTTAGTCATGAGTAGCATAAATAGTCATAAACAACCATCAAAGTAAACACATTAACACAACAAAATGATAAAGGAGTTCACCCCTCTCTTGGGCCATATCTCCTAGTCCAACTTCCAATGGATCTTTTTAATTAATGCTCAAAGTGTCAAAACCAGTGATTTACAATGCTCAGAATGGGAAATAGATGGCTTCAATGGCTCTAGAACGTCCAAAAACCCCTATTTGGGCTCTTCTTGCACCTGGTTTGGCCAAAAACTGAGTCGGAATCACTCCCTGGAATTTTCTCCCAATTCATTGTTGTCTTTGATCCTCCAAAACACACATGTGTGAACTGAACCTGGCTTCTGGGCATTTCCCATGCCTAAACCCAGCTCCTGCAGCATCCCGTGCACATGGGAAAAATTGGTGCACCGTTAGCGCGTTGGCTCCTTTTCCCGGCGGAGGTCCTGGGCGTATGTCTCCCATATGCCCACGTCCTAGGCGCTAAACCTGGGACATGTTGGCTAACCGTTGAAAAATACCCCATGGAGACTATTGGATCTTGTGCCAAGTAGAAAATCCATTGGATAGAGTCATTGACCCAGCGTGCTAAGTCTTGTGGCTAAGACCATATGTAGTAGGGTGTGTAACCGAGGGCTGGGGCTAAGCCCCGACCCTTTCTCCACCCAACCAAACTATAATGTAAACTCATATATTTTCATAATGGTATAAGGGTAAGAAACATATGGCAAGTGGGTTGGTAACCCAGCTTGCACCAAGTCACTCACCCACCCCGAAGGTCATAGGTTCAAGACCGCTGGAGTCCAAAACCAAACCTTTTAACATTGGAGGGGGTGCCACATGGCACCATACAATTGGTCCATCACCATGACACGTGTTGAAGCCTGAATGGTCCACGTACAATACCAATCACCTTCCACATCAGCCTCTATCACGTGTCAGTACGGTCACCTGCCACATGTCAATACAGCCCTTTCGCGTTAGCACTGTACGGACTGTATAGTCAACAAATTTTTTTCATGTTTGGCAAAGTAGACAAAACTCGATATCTCTCGCATATGACATCTATTTGAACCCATTCAAGTTGCATTGAGATCGTGAGGACGAGGCCTGCGCACGAGTCCATTTTGAAGCAATTCTGAGCACTTTGATTTTTGAGCATATTTCGATCCCCTGGATCAAGCATGATCATGATTTCGAGTGGGTGGAAAACCTCTAGGAATATCTTCAAATACTTTGGAATGCTTATCAATGATCCCTTGGAAATCTAGGGGAATAGATGGCTTAGATGTTTGAACATCTAGTGACCATAGTTGTACAATTACACCCTGATGCCCATTTTTCAATAATTTTGTCATGCCATTAGAGCTTATCACCTTATTGGGTTTCCCTGTGATACCCCTTAACTCAATTTATTTTCCTTCCAATGAAAATTTCATGAAAAGTTCTTGAAATTAAAAACCATTGTTCCCAATGATTGTAACCATTGGACTCCTAGTATGACATCAACACCACCCATGGGTATAGCAATCATTGGACTATTCATTACATATTCCCCCATAGTAAGATTGATCTTATGGCATTTTCCTCAGCGATTGATAGTTCCTCCATTTGCAATCATTACTTGAAACTCTAGCGTTGGATATATAAAGCAATTGAGATATTTGGTTAATTTATAGTGAATGAAATTATGAGTTCTACCATAATCAATTAGAACTATTACATTTTTCTTTTTTATATATCCTTCGATCTTGAGGGTTTGAGGAGTGCTAATTCCTGCCAATGCATTACATGATATCGTGGGAGTCAACTCTTCAAAAGAAATCTCTTCTACGTTTTCATTTTAAGATGGTTTTTGTTCTTGTTCTTGTTCTTCTTCCTCTTCACAATCTATGTAGAATAATTTCTTCTCACCACACTTGTGTCCCTTACTGTACTTGTTGTCAGAATTAAAGCATAAATCGCTTGTTTCTCTTTCCTCCAATTGTTGAGGTGTCAACCTTGTAGGTTGAGGTGTTTTAGACGAAGGAACAGTATTCTCTAGATAGATGTTAGGAGTGGTCCTTCTAGTAGCCATAGCCTTATTTTTACTTTCAACATTTCTCGCCACCTTGAATGCATTCTCCAATTATTTAGGTTCCCAAAGGCGAACCTTGTGTTGAATGTTATCCTTTAATGTTCCTATGAATACATCAATCAGGTGCTCATCTGGAATATTCGTTACCTTTATATTCAATCTTTGGAAGTTCTCAATGTGCTCCACAACTTAACCCTTTTGCTTGAGATTTATCAATTGGCTGAAGAAGGTATTTCTCCTTGTATCCTCATAGTGTGCTATCATTTCTTCCATGAAAATTTTCCAAGTGACAAGTGATTTGTGAGAACAAAGCCATCGATATCACACAAATTGATTGGATTCTAAATATAAAGAAGCAATTTGTACCTTTTGTGTATGTGGCACATCATGTATATCAAAGAACTGCTCCATTTGAAGTATCCATGTGATTTTGATCCTTGCCATCAAACTTCCTCATATCGATCTTAGGAAAGTGGTTGCTCTTCAACCCAAAGTTGGAGTTTCTCCAGTCTTGATTCATCTTCCTTGTGTCCTCATCATGAATTTCATGGGATACATTTTCACTTGGGATACATTTTCACTTTCAGATGGCCTCTCTATTAGGAAATTGTTCAATCCTTCCATGATCTCCCTTTTTAAACCACCCATCTTAGTATCCATTATTGCCTCCAACTTAGTTTCAGTTGAATCCATCATCCCTTGTAGTTCATCTTGTGTTACTATCTTCTTTTGTAAATCATTTATGTCCCTGCACATTTCTTCACCTTCATCAAGATTCCAAATAAGACTGTCTAGAGGCTTATTTGGTGTAGAAGTTCCCTTTTTGGTGGCATGTTGGCCAAGTATCACTTTTAAACCTTGATTTTGAGGTTGTTCTGCCAAACGATATTTATTCTGTTGTATCTCCAAAATTTCGACCCTTCTCAGTCTGAAAATTTTGTTTTGTAGTTCTCTAATACATCTTCTCTGCAATTCCACAAATCTAATCAAAATTGGATGTGCCAAGTGGAAGTTATGGTAACTTCCCCACACCTTGTTGATTTTTGTCCCTTCCAGGAAAGTGTATTTGTAAAGCATGCCAAGAGCACAATATATGATATTTGACTTTGAAACTTGTACTAGAAATACTATAGATTGACCATTGTCCAATGCAACTGGTCTCACTTAATTTGGATACTCGTTGAAGAACATATCATTGTTTTACCCGGAACACTTGTTTGAGACTAGTTAATATGACTAGTGAGATACCCTATCTTACACTGGATGTATCTACAAAATTAGGATGACCTAGAAGCTGAAATTTTTATCACACCTACCTTGATAATTTCATGAATATCCTCTGGGTTTCAGGGTCTGAAACGTTACAGAAAAAAATTTATAGCGAAAATTTCGTGATGACTAAATTCAGGATGATTCCAGAACCCTATCTTACATAGGCTATATCTCTGAAAGTATAAGGCCTCGGGAGAAGAAGTTTTAACCCCATGTACCTTGATCTATCTACTAAATATCCTCCAAGGGGTTACTTCTGAAATGTCGTAGGAAAAAAGTTATAGTGAAAATTACAAGGTGTCTCAGATGCAACAGTAAAACCCCAAGACCTTGAGCTCTAATACCAACTGTTAAGAACCAAAGATCAAAATAGCATAAAAAACCTTGGAATGAGTACTCAATGCCTTGTAAAAGAGAGTTTTTCATATAATAAGCCTCTTCGATGGGGCAACCTCCTTATACACCACATAAATTTCCAAAAACAAGATGACTCCAAATGAAAATGTCTCATTGTTATATATAAGAGACTAGGAGTTACAATTACAACTAATGGACCCAAGCCAACATAAATAAAATAACATTACTAATGTAATATGCCCTAATTAAGGGGTAATGTTCCACTATTTAGGGCTTAACTCATAAGCTTATCGTTATCAGCTTTATAACTTTGAACATTCTTTTGCAAAAATTTTATGGTCTCCACCAAGTTCATGCTCTCTTCCTTTTCGTCTTCTCCACGCCCATTAGATTTTGTTACTGCAACATCTACACCCATACCAAATATTTTTCCTTCATCTTCATAATTGTAAGTTCCTTGGGCATCACCCGGTTTACTGATCTTCCTGTTGAATTCTTCTTACGTCAAATTATGTTCTTGGTTCTGCAAAATGTGTATGCAACAAGATTTGTAAGGCTACAAGAATTTAACAAATCCATCATTTTATACAACATTATGTTCTTCAGAATTTTATTAAAAATAATTTATTTCTGATTTCTTGTGAATTCTTAATATCTTTTTTTTTAATATTCTTGAGTGAATACATGGACTCCACTGCCCACGAATCCACGTGACTAATTCTTGTGTCCCCTTTCAAAATATTTGAGCAGGAAGACTGTTAATGGCATTACAGGGATGAGAATTGTGTTAGCTCGAGCATCCAAGCTTCAATGCTCAGACACCATCTGATTATATTCGAATTAGATCTTGACCATTAAAATATTTCACTGCGAGTCTAAGGTCTTTATTTCTTTCATTCAAACTTCCGCGGTCTCCAAAATACACTCTCGTGTTCCGCCACCCTTAACTTGCTCCCATACTTAGAAGTTTTTCTTATTTCAAACATGTTATAACTTCCACCTCCTCCAAAAGGCACTGTGATGTTCCATCGTATCCATTATACACCTATATTTAGGCATTTTCTCTAATATCTCATCGCGGGTTCGTGATCATTTTTTTATACTTCATCACCTCCACGATATCCTTCACATCTATGAAGTCTTAACACTTAGTCAAATTTCAAAATTTCACTGTGGGTTCGGGTGATCCCATATTTCTTTTACGCTTAGAACTACATCCACCCATCCACCCGACAATCTTTAGGACTTAGCTGATTTTCCACTTCTTACCATGGGTTTGTGGGGATACCATACCTCTTTACATACCCTCGATTCTCTCTGGGCTCTGCAATACCTTAATAGTTAAACAAATTCCAAGATCTTACCGCGTTTTCGTGGGACTGACAGTTGGCCTGCCACATGCCTCCACATCACCTGCCAATTGTCATTCCATCCAAGATGTACCTGCCACTGTGGTAGTACATGTCTTTCTTCTACCACATCAGCTAACACGTGCCTCCACGTCATGATGATGTCATCGTACGAGAAAAATACCTAAAATTTTACTATTTTGCCTACTTCGAAAATCACCCGAATTTGAAATTTCTTTCTCGGATTGCCATTAAAATTTAGAGATTTTAATTCTTGGTTCATTTCTTGCATTACTCATGAATTCTCCAATAATTTCCACCACAAAATTGGGGAATTTTTCCCAATTTCACCCAATTTTGGTCTTGGGCACCATGGCCGCTTTGTAAATTTAAAAAATTCGGCCATCTACAAGCCCGGATTTTCCCCATTAGAGATTGAAATTGCTTATTTTTAATTTTCGGGCTCGATTCTTCACATTACCCATGAGATTTCTCTCAATTTTACTGCAATAATTGAATTAAACAAGTTGTAGACATACTCCAAAAATTAATTCTCTACGAATTTCCGCTTCAACGTTCTGCTAACTCGGCCCATCCAGGCTCAGTGTTTCAAACTAGGCTCTGATACCACTTTGTAATGTCCCCAACCACCTAAGTTGGGCCACGCCAGACAAAAATTTCCCGAACTCTGATACCATTTAAGTAACTGATATACTTCTACAATTGCTCAGATTAATGTGGATAACAACATCTATATACAATTACAACATATATAGAAAAAACCCATAAGAATAATTGAATAAATATTAACATAACACATAAATTAACGCACCGTAAACACTATCTTTAGTAAAAAGAACACCAATTGTGTGCAGACTTTCCACATTCCTCCCAGCCTTAGACCACACCGCTCATAAACTCTCAGCAATGGTCATCCCCGAGATGGGGCTAAATTCCACCTGGGTAAAGGGTTTCTAACGAGGCTAAGCTCTCTTTAACAACATACAAACTCAGACACATGTGCCAACTCAAACTAACAACCTTCAGTCCCTCATTCCCCACATGTTTGTCCCACCTCAGAAAGTGTGCCCCTTCTCTACTCAACAGTCCTTCGATTGTCCCACTTCCCTTTTGGGGCTTCAGCAACAAGCCAGACAGGAAGTCTCAGAGCC
Source organism: Picea mariana (assembly GCA_032191745.1). Taxonomy (NCBI): domain Eukaryota; kingdom Viridiplantae; phylum Streptophyta; class Pinopsida; order Pinales; family Pinaceae; genus Picea; species Picea mariana. Next base: position 73,280 of record JASDQU010241871.1, on the reverse strand, counting down.
ATGTAGTTGTAGTTTGGCACCTTGGGAAATCAATTCCTAGTAGTTCTCTCACCTGGAGAGAATGCTCACAGGCCTGAAAACTCGCTTCTTTAATGTCCTACAGGCCTAAAAACCCGCTTCTTCAATGTCCTACGGGCATGACAACTAACCTCTTCAATCCAACTCCAAATCTAACCAGGGTCCTGGTACAAGTACAGGTACGGTACTTGCAACATGAAGGTACAAATGATAGTAGCATGGAGGTAGTGAGGTGTGAATAATGATGGAAAGATGATCAAAGGAACTAAATTTCCCCAATTATATTTTCATGTTCCCAACTTGACACTTTTCCTCTTAGGAATTAGCTTGGTTCCACTTGGATTCCTCATAAGGTGATACGTTCCTCAACTTGAGGACTTTGGATATATTTAAATATCCATACTTTATACATTTTTGGGAATATTGATAAAATATTCCTTTGTGCTTAAGCCCCCTAGCTTACCCCTTTTCCCCAAACTCTAAGCCCCCCTTTCTCGTTCTAGTGGAGTTTATCCCCCACTACTCTTTTACATGGTTAGTCCGTAGGAGTGATGTGTTTTCATTAAAACTAAGTGTGATTGCATTTTACAAAAAATAGGCTCACTGGCCTTTCAACTTCAGACTCACCAACCTAATAACCATATAATCACTCTGGCCTCAAAATACATTCATACAAAGGCACTATGGCCCCAAAGTATCATGGCTCATCATCCTATATGTACAATTACATTTATATTTACAATGGGGTTCGGCCTAGGGTATTACACCAATCCTCCATGAAATAATCATGATAATCCCCAAAATACACTAAGGCCAACAATATATGTTGCATGCCTTCCACTTGACACTTGTCACCTCAAAAAGTAGTTTAAAGTCACTTGGTGACCCATTCCCAACCCCCGAGAAATTAGCATAAAATAATTAACTGACTTAAAACTTTTCCCATAAATAATATAAAATATTCCCCAAGACTTACAACTCACCCCCCTTTTTCCCTTTTTCCGGTGGAGTAGGCCCCCCATCTCTTTTCATATGAGTCAGTTAGGGCACAACAATGTAATATTATATCAATATTCATGATTATATTTACATGGATAGGCACGCTGGCCTATCTAAGTCGAGGCTCACCAGCATCATAATCACATAGGATCTCTAGCCTCAATACGTATCCAGCCACATATATATATATATATATATATATATATATATATATATATATATATATATATATATATATAACTCAATACTATGCACTTCCACGTCATTATGGAAGTGCACGCAATGCAGTGCAATGTGCACACTTACCCAGGTGCGTGCAACACATAAAATGTGCACACACTATCTTTATAACAATTCTTTACGCACTTACTTTGATGCGCGTAGCACAAAAACCAGGTGTTCTTGACTCACCAACCTATATATACATTACAAAAACCATTAGTATCAATGGCTCACCAGCCTATATGTACAATTGCAAAGGGTTTCATATCAGGGACATTACACCTTTGGAGGTATAATAACACATAGGTTTATCAATGGCTTCATATTGGAGTTGTATTTAGCTCCAAAATGCAGGGTTTATTTTTGTCTATGCGTCATGGAAATATTCAAGCCCTCAATCTGATTACAGGGAAATGCTCCCACCTTTTGAAACTGGGACTTTGGAGCACAATTACGACCCAAAAATTGTAGTGTGGAAGTGGGACTGCAAGCAACATGGAGCATTTAGTATTAGCAGTAGAAATCAGTCAGAGCTAGAGCTTGATGGACTATAGAAAACTACATGAAATTCACAGAGTCCTAAAAATTCATGAGGAACATATCCACTGCAACAAAACATCAATTTTCAACGACACATAAAAAATATATGAGATAGAACGTTAGATTAGGACCCAAATAACAAAAATCATGGGGTCTCTTGAGGAATTGAAGCAACAATTGGTAGTCTTAGAAGCATAATGCAATCTCCTATGAAATCTGGAACTCAAATTGAGCAAGGTTGATCAGTCCATGGCCTCAAACCAAAGACTCTCGGTCAACTCATCTAGGGGGGAGCCAAAGGAGGAAGAAACAATGCACCAACTCAAGGAGGAAATGGAAGTTGAGAATCAAGACCCTAAGCCTATTAGTAGAGGTTTGGAAGAAGCAACTAGTCACTATGCTTATAGTTAGTTTCTATGTTTTTCAAGGCTATAAGAATCTTTAACATATATTATAGATTATATAGTGTTAAGGAGTACTTGGTAATTTTATACAAGGACAAAGCCAAACTTTGTTTCGATCTTGCCATAGGACCTTTTTTGGATTATTTAATGGCCATATTAAATCTATGGAACTTTATTGTGATGTAATCTATGTTGCATCATTTGTTGTAGTTTTATACTAATATAATTTCCCCCCATTATTGTAAAATAATAATAATAACAATAGCAATAATTCTTCCAAATTAAGAACCCCCTTAACATTACGAAACCAAAGTCAAAAGACCCAAATGGAATGCTAGAAAATAAATGACCTTGGACTTACGCAAGGGATTTAAAGCTGCCAAACTTTTGAAATACCATAACTCCCTCATACAAAATTTGATCAAAGAACCTTTTTTATGAGGAGTAACAAACAAATAGGTCTTTTAAATGAGTGGTTGTATGTCCAATTTAAGTGTAAATTCAACAATGTCCATTATCCACGAAACACAATCTTGCTCAAAGGCGAGAGAGTCTAACTAGGCATTTTTATACTGTAGATCTTGGAATTAGATTATGGTAATTGTGTTGAGTCTGCAATCCTTGAAAACCTACAAGTAGCCTATTCTAGAGGTCAAAGTATCATCTTTGTTTGAGACCAAGATTTGCATAAAAACATTTTTAACAAAAGTTTGAGTCCCATTTAAAATGATGCTTTACCCAAATTGAATCTTATCAGCTCATCTTACATCTCAGTAATATAGGCTTACAGGGTGCTAATGGATGTCAACATGTTTCATTAGCCTTCAAAAGATTTTAATTTGTGAAAATAATCAATTTCCATCTAGACCACTCGATACCAAACACTTGGTGAAATAGTTGATTCTTCTTGAAATACAATTATGAGTCAACCAAGGATTTAAAACAACTTCAGTGAGCCCAAATAAAGCCGCATATACTTCCACATGGTTCAGAGCCAATTAAATCCAAGAGGTGAAACATTAAAAACCATGATACATGTAATATGACGAAAGTGGAAAAGCGAACTTGCAAGGTAGACCAAATTATAAAAATGCAACTGAAGCAAACTTTTATGATTGCGTATAAAAAAAAAATGAACATGCATCTAGTGAGAGCTAATCCTAGTTAATAACATTCAATTGTCCATTATACTTTAAAAAAATAAAGTGCAAGGAAGCAATGCCTAGATCAAGAGGCTTGATTTAGAATTAAAAAGAGAGATCCCCAAGTTAGTTGACTCGGGGGTTGTTGAGGTCTCGACATGACTGCTATGAGGGAAAATTATTATAGTTTTTTGCGTCTTTTAGGCTTGACATATAGTAGAGTGCTAGGACTTTGAATGCATTGATCATACACAATGATGTATATTTTGATTCCATCTTTGAAATATCAAATATAATGATTTTTCCATGGAAAAACAATTAACCAATGCCTTATGGAGACAAATTTAGAAACCTTGGTTTACCCTCCATAACTCGTTGTTGTCATGTATAAAATTTCCCTAATCACACTCCTTCCAAAACTTTATAAAAATGGGTTTTGTTCCAAACCCTCCACTTAATGCATTTAATTATGAATTTTTTTTTTCTCTCCACCTTATGTTGTCGAGTGCCCTTTTGTTATCCCTCCATTTATTTCCCATGCGCCCAAGCTCCCTTTAGTCCAATCTTTGCCTCCCTCCTACTTTTATCTCCCCTTTCTTGCCATCATTGTTAGATGTGGGATTCTCCACCCTCGTGTGGAGATGTGGCCTTATTGTTGGTTATATTGGATGGCTCTAGATCTAGGTTTTTCCCTGGACTCTCATTCATGTAGTCTAGTGTGTTGGATTGGGGAGTATCATTGTGGTGGTAGGTGTCAGGTTCTTGTTTTCTTCCTAGCGGGCTCCAGGCTCTCTCGTCCTCAACTATTTATTTCCTCTTTAGGTGGTGACTACTCTTTTTGGTGCCTTCTCCACAGATCCCTCCCCTCAAAGCTTTTCAGATTCATTATGGAACACTCTACCTCCCGGTCTACATGTTGTTGTTGTTTATACAATGTCTTCCCCATGCCGCATTCGTATGTGGTGCAGGGGTTCATCAGGGAAACCTTTTGTTGGTGATTTTAGCTCTCACTCTCTCATTGAACAGTTGGTCCAATTGGAAAAGCAAATAAATTCCTTGAGAGAGTCTCAAGCAAACTTTAACAATGCAAAAGACCAAGAGATGCAATTTATATTTCAAACGTTGGCAAAGAAAAGTGAAGAATTGGCTCTTTTGCGACAGGAAAATAAGATTCTCAAGCACTGTTTGGTAGGAAAATTTTCGCAAAGTACATCGAGCTCCAATAATGTAGTAGCTTCAATCATTTGTTGGCAAGAACCGTGGACTCTAAACCAAGATATCAACACTCAGGGACCTCGGGGACCTATAGAATTAGAGTAAAAGTTGTATCCTTCTCATCATTTTATGCATCGCAAGTCTCGGTTTGTTCAAGGTACCTTCATAAGAATATATGCTAGTAGGGATAGTAGAATAGAAAATGTTTTGAAGTCCGATCCTTTTCTCCTATGGAAGGAACTTAATTTTGTTGCTCTTTTTGTCATTGGGACTCTGTCGAACCTATGTAACTCCCTATTGCTCTCCCTGACAACGATGTTTATATAATACAAATACAACTGCTTCTATAAAAAAGAAAATAGGGATGAAGGAAAAATGAATAGGGTGAACGAAAATATTCAATTCCTAGTACTTAGATTTTACCAAAAAATGCAAACAAGAGTAAGTAATAGTATATGGAAGTATAGACATTCTTACACATGAAGCACATGCAAATAGTCACCTTGGAAAGCATTCATAAGTCTTTCTTACCAAGGGTTGTAGGAAGAACAAATTCCTTGATAGGTAGAAACACACCGGGAACTCTCCAAGATCTTGAGGAAGCCAAGATTTTACAACTTCTCCACTCCAAATGGGATAGGTACAATCATGATGTTGCAATGAAGAAGTCCAACACCCTCGTGTGCTTTAAGTTAGCTCCCAATTACACTCTCTTAAGAAATAAGGATGGAAGCAATGAAAAGTTACAACGCAT